>VCCN01002734.1:1095353-1106427 GCA_006491835.1 Architeuthis dux | reverse complement strand
CAACGTTCGTTTCACTGCTTCCTGCAGTTTGTCAAGTCAGCATATTTGCTTTTATTTAAAATGATTTAAAAAGTACTTACATTCAGAACAGAAAAAACGTTGCTAGTTTCAGTGTAAACAAAACCTTTCTTAAAGGGATAAAACTTCATCTGCAAATAAACATAAACATGGATGAAGGCGGGGGAATATTTTAGAAAACTCTCACCAGGTATTTGTGCGAAATGAAAACAGGGGAAAGCTAATAGTCCGGGGGTCAGCAGGGGCTACCGTGCACCCCACCCCCCACAACCACCACCATGATTCTACATTTAGTATACCAAAATCTTCCTTAGGATGTCCTCTTTCTGAAAAAAAGATTTTCCCAATAAAAAGTTGGGAAGAACTACCTCATTTGCATAAAACAAAAGGGGCCAGTCAAAATTCTGGGTGGGGCCGCGGCCCCCTATGCCCCCTCCCCCCGTAGAATCGCCACTGGTAGACTGACAGTCGGGGTAGTTAAAAAGCAACTAAAATCAAGATGAAAGAAATACTAGTTAAAAGTTAATTTCTTTCTAACGAATGTCTTAACAGCTGTGTCCGTAACTGCCTATACACTCCCCAAACTAATAATAGAATGGGCCATCGTCATGAGTGAAAGAGAGGGGAGAAAGTAAGAAAACTCTGACAATAATGAGACAAGCCTGTATACGCCACAAACGCTGAAAGAAAGCTAAAAGTAGAATTTAATTTTGAATCTGAGCGAAAAATAGAAAGACATTAAATGAGGTATTGTTAAAAAATGTGCACAATGTAGGGAAGAATTGTAAATTGAAAAGTTTCACACCCTCGCTCACTCGATGTTAAAAACGGTGCACAAGTAAAAAGAAATAAAAGAAAAAAAGAAAAAGTAAATATATGTAAATAATATTGTTATTGCTTTGAATAATTTAAATTGTTTTTATTTATTTTCCGTTTTTGACATAGAATTAAAATCCATTCTATTCCCGATTGTAAATTGTAAAGTTTTACACCCTCGCTCGCTCGATGTTAAAACAGTGAATAATAAAAAGTAAATACATAAATAATATATTGTTATATTGCTTTGAATAAATTAAATTGATGTTAAAAAAAACGTTTCACACCCTCGCTCACTCGATGTTAGAGAGCGTTCACTTCTTGACATTAATGTAAAATTAATTGATAACGACTCTCAAGGTGGAAGAGGTGACACTTATATTACTAAAAATATAGTTCTCAGAGTTGTTCTCTCCTAATACTCCGTGGAATTAAAACCTACTCTGCCCAAACGGGAAATTGTTACCTTTCCCGTTTTAAAATGGCCGCCGTTCCAGCTACAGACAGACAGTGATGACAAATTTAAAAACCATTGCCCTAACCCAAACCCAAACCCTAACCCTAACACTAACCCTAAACGACAAATGATGCCAATTTAGCGTTCATTTTAGAAAGAGTTCATTCTCCACTGCGATTATTCTTTTCAATAACCATGAATGAGTCTCAAGGACATACACTCGATAAAGTTGGATTATTTCTTCGTGAACCAATATTTCTTCATGGACAATTATATGTAGCTCTTTCCAGAGCGCGTTCACTTCTTGACGTAACAATAATCGATAGCAACTCTCAAGATAGAAGAGGTGACAAGTGTATAACAAAGAATCTAGTTTTCAAAGATGTTATCTCCTAATACTGCACTTATAGTACTACCTATGATGTCATGAATATTTTACAGTTTTCAAAATAACCGTAGAATTTCCTGCTAGTAATAATTAATTGCTTTGTAGAGAAGTAGTAGAAGAAAAAAGTATTCAATTTTTTCGTTGTTATTTAACCTCTGACAACAAAGAGATATGTGTATTCCTTCGTGTCTGTCTGTCTGCTCGTCTGTCTGCCACACGATAACTCCAAAAGTTCTAAATTGAATTTGAATGTAATTTTGTGGAAGGGTGGGCCATGCGCTAAGGAGGAAGTGGTTAAATGTTGGTGGATCCACATACAGTTACCATTCGTGCATCGTGGCTATATATCCACACACCACACCTCATCTCCAAAAGTTCTCAATGAATTTCAAAGGGTGGGCAATGGGTTGCGGAAGAAGTGATTAAATTGTGAATTTTGTACAGTTACCTCCCCTGCATTGTAGCTATACGTCCACACAATATCTCCAAAAGAAGAATGAAAGAAGGGTAGGCCATGGGGTCTGGAAGTATTGGTTAAATTTGGAGGCAAATCCAGGAAATTTCTTTCGATTGAGAGATATTTTTTCATTTCTTTCCATATATTTATGTATTCACTCATGTTTGTTCATACATTATCTCCAAAAGTTCTCAATGAATTTCAATGGCATTTTGTCGAAGGGTCGGACATGGGCTAAGGAAGAATTGATTAAATTTGGGGGTAGATACATAAATTCTACCTCCCCTGCATCGTAACTATTTTGAACTGATTTTCATTCAGTTTTTTAGTGACAATGGCGTTGGCAGAGGTATGCGCTCTCTGGGTGCTTTCTATTTTCTTCCGTTTTTATCTCTGTTCTTCCAATGGTGTATTGTAATAGATAGCAATTAAATCAGACCTACGAAGTCTCCCGCATTTTTCATAGTTTCCCCGCAATATTCTTTGTCTTCCACTCTCCCCCACGATTTTTGTGGAAACCTGTTTTTGCTTGAGAAAAATTTCTGAATAGCTTGTCAAAAGTTAAGCAACTCAGGGACAGAACTGAAAGAGTAAATTGCTCATATAGATAAAAACGTGTAAAGGTTAGGTACTTCATCATCAGCAGCAGCAGCCGTTATAGGTCCACTGCTGGACAAAGGCCTTTCCCAACTCCTTCCATGCCAACCTTGTGCTAACCTCTCCCACATCTTACCGGCAAACTTCTATCTCGTCCCTCCATCTTGTGACTGGTCTTTTCTTACTGCGTTTACTGTCCCTTGGGCACCAGTCGGTTAGTCTTTTCCCCCATCCATTGTCATCTCTTCTTGCTAGGTGGCCAGCCCATCTCCATTTTTGCTGCTTAATTAGTTGTATAATATCCTTCACTCTAGTCCTCTCTCTGATCCATGTTGATCTTTTTCTATCTCTTAGTGTTATCCCTAGCATTGCTCTTTCCATGGCTCTCTGCGCTATTCTGAGTTGGTTTTCAGCTCGTTTGGTTACAAGGAGATATCGCATACTTGTGATGTATATTTTGCTTGAACGAAAGTATCAGATAACTGAGTTCTTCTCTCTCGATTTATATGTTATGTTAAAAAGAATTATCAAGAGACTCCGATATGCTGACCTTAGTTTAAAGAAAAGAAATGCAATGATTCGTGTTGTGTTGTGTATGTTTTGTATCAAAGTCTAGTGCTGAAAATGCTATTTCCAAGCGTTTACAAGGGCCAAAAATCAAAAATCAAAACATTGTGGGTAGTCACAGCGCCCTTCCAGACCCCCAGCTGATTTACTCGCGTACTTCGTATGCACGAATGATATCTCCCGCGTTTTACTTTACTGACCTTGGCAGGTCTGTTAAATGGTTTTCACACTTTTTGCCACGATGTCAGCTTGAATCTATATATAGATAACCAAACTTCTATAAATTGCAGTCTTGGGTAGCACAGGTATAATTATGTAGAAGAAAAAGAATAGGAAGTGAAATAAAAATAAAATTGCTAGATTTGACTAGCGTAAGAGTCAGGTTCCTCCTGGAAGTTGTTCAGGGTTGGGGATGAGTGTTCGCCGGGCGGTGTCTACAACATCAGAAACAGCAGATATGCCCGGTTTTAAAAAAGAAATACAACTCAAGAAGAGTAAAATTAGGATGAAGGTAAAAACTTCATCCAATGATAATAAAGATTGATTTATAAAAAGACTACTAGGTCTCATATGTAAAACAACATAAATATGGGGCAGAGAGTCAGTTGTAGGAAGTGAGTTTATAAGTGTGAATCAACTTCTGGAAATCCATGAAGTCTTCTTGGCCGATTAGTAAAAAACAGCTAGGCATAAACTAATCTCCCTCTGGCAATGAGGGTGTGAGTTCGATTCTCATCGAATGTTTACTCTTTATTTCCGATCGCGTTGTTATTCGTTGCCCGAAATAATAAGTTGCATAAAAACAATTAAATTAGGATGAAGGTAAAAACTGGTGAAATTTAATAAAAATAATTAAGAAAAGTAATTTTAAAAAGGAACTGTTTAAAAATCGTCTCGTTTCGAGTAAGAGACCGTGGAATGAAAGGAAGCATCTAGAGGAGGGTTTGCTTTGTTGAATTTCTTTTTGGGGGGTGGGAGTATCTTCCACTTGTACTCAAGGTGTCGTGGGGAGCTGGAGACGGCGGTCGCCATTACTTTCGTCCGTCTGATTCCACGCTCCTTTATTTGAGCAATCTACTATAATCGACTTCCGGCTTGCGAGGCCCATCGAAGTTATTGGACATACGCCTCTGTTCCCCAAGTAAGGAAACATGGTGGAGCGGCCCATGGTCCTTACCTTGCCAAACTGGCTCATGACGTATTGGCGGGAAGGAAGAGATTGATACATGCCTTTCCTAAGGGCATTCGTGGGAAGTGAGCGCAAACTGTCTCAGTCAGGGTTTGAACTCGGCTCGCCGGTCCCATTCTCGGCCAACTGCACGTTCTACGCTGGGGGAATGGGGTCGAAATGCGAATCTTTTGTAAAAGGGGTGAAAGTGGATGGAACAGCAAGAGTGAATCTGTGTACAGTTATCAACACTTCTCGAATGTTCGCTTTACGCCACTTTTCCACTTTTACAGGGGAAAAAGGCGAAAGGCGAAAATAGCGTTCAGCGTTTGTTTTGCAGCGAGCCGCTATAGGTGCAGCACGCACTCTCTTCCTCTCCTGTGCCTCCCACCATGCCAACCCCCAACGACTCGACATACCAGCATTATCCCTTCCGGGTCTATGTAGAAGAATCGGCATTTCTTCTCGTGTACATTTACGGGGCTGAGTTATCTGTGGAGGGAAATAAAACATTTTGTCCAGACCGGAGAAAGCTCTCTCCCACGTGATTGGATGGAAAGACGCCAAAATTCTTAAACCACTCTGGTTGGTCGAACGCATTGTATTTGTTGTGACTTCCGTGTGACCGTTCAACCGTTTGACCCAAATCCTAGCCCAGAGAACACGATATGGCATTTTGGTGCAAGTGCCAATACTATCACCACAGATTCAAGTCTTTTAATAAGCGAACACACGAACGCACAACCAGAGTGTATTTCATTACAGTCTGGAAAGGTTACCCATATTAATTAAAGATAATTGGTTCTTCGCTTTACGCCATTTCGGCTTATGGATTTTTATAGGACCGCTTTACTTTCGGATAGCGGGGGAAACCTGTATCTGAAAAACCGCGTATGGTGCAGAAGAGAGAAAAGAATGTGTGCCCTTGAATGTTGTAGATAAAATATTCATTTATGTATGCACGGTGTGGTTTTTGTATACCTGGACATGTACATGAGTCTTGATGTATTGATGTACCTGTGCTTGTACAGTACTTTAGTGTTTCTGTGTGAACGTACATGCGTGTGTGTGTGTGTGTGTGTGTGTGTGTGTGTGCACATGTAAGTACATATGTGTATGTCTTCATGCTCTAGTGCAGTGCTTCACGGACTATTTCAGTGTCATTCACCCTCAAGTCTTTATTACAAAATCTCATTCACCCATGACTAAATTTATTTATGTTTTTGATCATTTTCATATTATTCTCCCTTGTGTATAATTTTATTCAGAATTAATCATCGCTAGCCACAACACTGGTTTATTACTGGGTTTATGTTATTCATGTGTTCTGACATTTATATGTATCTATGAAATCAAATAATAGATAATTTTATGTATCTATCTATGTATCCGGACGTCGCCTAGCCCAACCGTTCATAGTAGAAATTTGAAATTTTGCACACACACTCCCATCAATGAGAAGGGAAAATGCTCTTTTTTATTTTTTGAAAATGCCCCCACCAAAAGAAAAAGGTTTTTAGTAGGGAGGTTCTATATGCAATGTAAGTTTATGCTAAATTGGTCACTAGTCTGCGCCCGCTTGTTTTTTTAAAATTCAGACCTTTTTTTAGTGATCACAGCCCGAAAAAAAAACGAGAGGAGTAACTTATTCATTGATCACCCCTATTTCCAACTTTTTAATTGATCACCCCCAACACAGCATATATAGGTGGCGATGATTCATAATTGCACTTGGAATGCTAGTTCGTTTTGTATCATGAACAAAAAGCATAAATTAATTCATTCTTTTAGCTTTTATCGTATTCATGTTTTTTAACATCCTATAAATATGTTAAGAAAACTAGGAGTGTCGAAAAGATTAACACAATGATTGTAATAATTTTTCTAGTTTTCATAAAGTTAGCAGAACTTAGAATTAGATTTTTTTAAATAATGTTTTTTTATTGTATATGTGTACCCCAAAATTACTTTTTTAAGTATAGAAAAATATAAACATCTAAATAAATTCCATTCACTCTTCATGTTTCATTCACTCTTCATTCACCCCTGTAGTTTCATTCAACTCAAAAATAATTTCATTCACGTTGGGCGAATCATTCACCAGTTCAAGAAGCACTACTCTAGTGTGTCTATGCATATTTATCTGTTAGTTGTGTCACGATATTAATGACTTTAGCACTTGACTGGACATGAAAATCCCTTTTGCAGTAAGGCTCATGTCGCCACCATTCAAGTCTTTTTATTTCTATCATTGGACGCAGACGACAGACTCTGGCGTTGGAACTTCTGTCGTTTGTCAAGCCAAACGACGACGCGTGCTCGCATACCGGACGATCGGGCAAGCGACATAATATGAAAGATATCTTTCCCGTCACATCGGTCTCCAATTACTGCTATAGGATAGCAAAGAAAAATAAGACAACACTCCACAAACTCTACTAACCATCTCAACTGCACACATTTCAGTAGCCATGTTTGTTTGATACCTTCTTTCGTTTACGAGTTTGACCTTCACTCATATTAACGCAGTCCGTTTAAGCAGACGTCTGTTGGCCTTTTTACTGTATTTTTCATTGGCTCTTCATGCCACTTGGAAACAGGTATGACATTTAGTGTATTTAGTCCACTAGGGCGAACAAGTTATCATAGCTGCTGGTGCACTCACTAAGAAAAAGACCTAGCTACAAAAGTGCTCGCTACAAAAGATCTCGCTACAAAAGAGCTAGGTGACAATTGATAATCCCTGTTTTTAGTTAAGCATAGACAATTATATATTTATCCTTTCCGAATGACATTAATGCAAAATAGAAATAATAGCTATAGAACAGTATCGAAATCTTACCTGCTCTACTCTTACCTGATCCCCCCGTCCTCCTACGAATATCATTAATGTTAACATCAAAGTTCTGTGGATGCATAACTGACCGATAGAGAATATTTATAGATAGATACCGTATTTCCCGGCGTCGAGGACGCACCCCAATTTTGACTTGCAAAATGTTGATGGAAAAAAAGACTCAACATAAAATTACGGTCTCAGCACTTTTATCAACCGTACCAAGATATTTTGTTTATGGCTTAGCAGCATAATATTCTCTTAAAGTCAAGATCATTTGAGGAGAGTGAAAATACCGTTAATATTGATATTGGCTAGTCTAACGTAATGGACTGATAAAGGAATGGATTTGTGTGATTGCGTATATATTTTTATATTTCTGATACTTTTATCTATTTACTATTTTATACTTAGTATAACTTATACACTTCATTCAAAGGTCATATATACAGGAGTTCAGATTGATTACTGTCTATCTTAGATTACTTTCCACTGGGGTTAAGATAGGCTTATGAAAAAAGTAGGCTTGAGACTTCCAGATTTCGGGGGGATATAGCGTCTTCCATGTCAGGAAATACGATAAGTTTTCCGTCTGTTTTTTTAAAGTTTGGTAGAGAGTATCATCGATCCAATTCCAGGTTTAGAACCTATTTGCCAGTATTGTTGCTAAGTCAACAGTTAGAGAGTTATATTAAATTGCTTATTCTATAAGACAGAGTTTCTCAAACCTTTCCGTCCAGAGTACCCGTTCGTCCTGCCATGCATCGGATACAATAGAATAGACAATAGATTTGTAGTATTTTGTTAGTAATTTCATTTAATGTTACATTTTAATGAGATGATCCATCTCATTAAAATGTAAGCTTGGATTTTTCTAACAAGTTACTCAATTCTAGGCACAGTTTCAGAGAGACACATTGGCATATGATTGACAGCCTTGTATGATATTTGGTTTATACTATAAAAAACACATCAAGAACATGGAAGGAAGTGTTCAACTTCACAGATATACGTGCAATCCAGAGATGTTTGATTTTCACAGAATGATTCTTTTGATTTACGCAATGTTGTCAACTGTATGCTAGATTCACAAGACACACGGGTTGCGTTTAGTTGGTTGGGATTACTTCAACATTCTAGTGTTTTCACAAATCCCGCGTACCCCCTAATTTCTCTTGTGTACCGCTCGGGGTACGCGTACCCTGGTTTGAGAAGCCCTGACCTAAGGAATATTTTCTTTTTCTTTTTTTTTCGAAAAATTGAAATATTAAATCGAATGCAAACGGTTACCTACTGACCCACTGAGTCAATATTTTAACTTTTTATTGGGAAGTAGGCCAGGCATGTACCACAATTGTCTTCTGTTATCAGTGTTTAGTCCTGTATGCACCTTGTGGAGCATAGGACCGCAACCATGGATGGGGGTGCTATCTACACGCCCCTTTTTACCTGGACTTGGGCCCAGCCATAGCGACTGCCAAGCTGTAGGTTGTTTTTTTTCTGTCAGAGTAACCTTCCCTAAGATGAGCTGCCTTACAGGGCTAAAGGGATCCACTGCCCTGCTATTTGCATATAGCTGAGGTGAGAAGTGGGTTCATGCCTTTCCCAAGGGCATTAGTGCGAAATCAACACAAACAGCCTCGGCCGAAACTCGAACTCTCCACCGAGTCAGTTTACTGGTAGCCGTTACGCTACTCTGCACCGCCACCTACTGAACTCAATATTTTTACAGATTATTTGGAAGTAAGTCAGGCATGAAACACAATTGACTTCTATTCTTAAGAAGTCTTAATACAGTAAACTCCCGTTGTAAAGGTACTCACACTAAAGGCACTATTTAATGACAAACGCGTTCTAACGTCTCGTTTGTTTTTATATTCTCGTAATACTATTGTGAGAGATTAGTTTGCAGTAATAGCACATGTGTACCATAGCCGGTGCACATTCCGCTATGTATGAGACACACGACGTGCATTGCTGCATTTCCTCCGACGGCGTCTTGATCTCCGGGACGACGATTAGAGTCTCTAACGAAAATCACTGGAGAGAAGAGGAAGATGGGAAAATGCCAGAATGCATTTCAATGTTGGTCGAAGAATCTGTGAAAGGAAAAAGTGGATCCATGCAGAAAAAGCTCACTCTCTGTTTTAGAGAGAAAATATATGACAAAGCCCAGCCGTTTTCAGGAAAAGGTTTTGTTTTTATTTCTGTTGAAAACTTTAAACATCAGCAACGCGAGAACAAGTTTTACAGATAAAAGAAAGTATCGAATTCTGTATCATTAATCTTAGTAATTTCTTGAAGTCCATCGCTAGCTAGTCATAGTAGTAGTACCTAAGTTATATCTAAGTACATTCCTTGGCCTTCCTCTTCTTCTTCTATCCCCATTCTCTCCCTAGGGTAGGTCTGTCCACATCCACTGACAGACTAACGGTCAAAAAGTTTCAAAGAATTCAGACTCTTAAAATACTCCTCGCTGATTGGTCAGCGTAGTCGGCTTCATCCGTTCTTTCTTTCGCGACCCTTTGTACACCGGGTCAGCCAACAATACATGCACCCATTACGACCAATAAATCAATGTTGTTTGGGGGGGCGGGGGTTGAGCACTAGTAGTATTATTGAAGCAATCATTATTATTTATTTTATTTATTAGATGACATAAGCCAACATTTTATTACTTTTGACTACTTTTTACCGTCATCTTATTTTTTTGATTTTTGTTGTTTTTTATTTGTTTGCTCATAGCCGTAAATGACGACCTGAGTTGAAGTTATGATAAAAGCAACTAAAAATTAAGATGAAGGGAAAAAGTAGTCAAAATTAATCAAATATTGAGTCAATGTTTGTTTATTTTATTTATTTTTATTTTTTTATAAATCAAATTCCTCCCTTCGCCCAATTTTTTAAAAATTCACAAGTTTACGAAGCAATTAAGTTACATTTATGAAATATTTTGAATTAATATTAAGAGCCTTAAATTTATATTATTTTATTTTTTAAGACTCTTGGCTGGAAATGAAATCAAGTCTCTGCTGATGTATTTCTCGATTTAAAACATTTTAAACCATTTATTATTATTTTTATAGCAACATAAATAATAAATAATGAAAAACCAAACAGTATCGACAAAAATGCCTTTTTACTACACTTTCGTAGTCTAATGCTTCATTTTACATAAGACGGCATTATTTTAAGGGTTTACTAATTTTAGTTTTGAAAATCTTATGAAATCTTCATATGCTGTTGCTGCAAACTAATCTCTGAGAATATAAAAACAAACGTGCCGTTAGAACGTGTGTGTGTCATTGAATAGTGCTGTTAGCAGTGGAAATTAAAATCTATCCACGTACCCACTCCGTGGGTCGGAAAGAAGAGGGGGTCCGGAAGAGAGAGAGAAGTAAGGATAGAAGAAAGGAATGAAAAAGGAAGAAGTAAAGGGAGAAGGAAGTAAAGGGAGAAGGAAGAAAGACAGAAGGAGATACATTGGAAGTGCAGACCGACGCGTATCCATCCATGTATACAAAAATCTAATCTATTTCAAAAAGGAAGAAATGTGCCGACAGAAACTGCATTGCGGTGGGGAGGGGATTCACAAACAATCAAAACAGCGTTAACGAATACGCTTTCAATGTTACCAAGTATTTTTTTATTTATAGCTAAAACTATCTTTAAAAGGGCGATAAGGCGGCTAACTATTTCCAATTCCAGATAACTTTATAGCTAAAACTGTTTCATCTTTTTGGTTAGTTTTTCTTGTTTACGCACAAGAG
>VCCN01002734.1:1083408-1094930 GCA_006491835.1 Architeuthis dux | reverse complement strand
ACTGATATTTTAAAGCCATCCAAGTGAGAGAAAAAAAGCCAGATAAAGAGGCAAACTGAAACTATGAAGTCAACATGGTTGAAAAAAGGCCAAATTCGTGAAATTTGGCTAAAAAGCCAATCTGGCAACCCTGGAAGCAAATAAAGAAAAATTGCACCTAGCTGTTAGAATGGGTGTCGTTATAACGAACGTGTGGGGTTGTATAAAGCTTTGATGAGGGGCCTGTTCCTTTCAAGCGTATGTTAATTGTTTTACGTTAAGTAAAAGAAACTGTCAACAAAACTTGAAGAGAAGATCAGACCTGGAAATCAGTGGAGTTTCTAGTTCTTAGAAAGTGGGGGGGGCGGCAAAACTCAAAATGCATGTGACGAGAAATCTTCATTTTTATACTTCACCACGTTGATATACACACTTATATGAATGATTTTTAAAATATAAGTATGATTCTTTTACTAAATTGAATAACAATTTTCACATAGTTGGGCGCTAATTCACTTTCGTCTTGGTCTGAGATAGTTGGTGCGTTAACGCCAAGTGTTGGGAAAGTAGGGTCCTAAATCACTCTCAGTCTGCCGCTGTTGGCGCCATAAGATATATCAAAACCCGAAGTTTGGTACTGGTCATGGGGGAGGGGGGTTATCCTTCCCTAGCGATCATCAAATGGAAAGGGAAGTCGTCCCCCCCTTCTTGTTAAAAGCTGTCATGTTCAAAATTATTATATTTTTACGGCATAGTTTTTTTTCTTCTCGAAAATCTGAGATAATCAATCATATATCAGCTACACCCCTACATTAAAGCATATGAAAGTGTGGGGGGGGCCTAGGGGCCTGCCCATCGCCACTGCTGGAAATATCCAATGCAAGTATTTGGCGGAAGTTCGGTTAACGCCACTTCCTTTTACGAAAGCCGCCTTTGCTTTGAACTGTGTCTATGAGTATCTGTGCTTTATCTGTTAGCAAGATGTAGGCGTGTAGCGGGAGATTTTTGGAGCCCGGGTGGTGGTGGGAGGTTTAGCTCCTTGAGGCCCCCTCCAATACTTAGTGCAGTTGGGGGCCAGGGGAGTGGGAGCAATTTGAAATCGTCCCCACCACCCTCAGCTACGCCCCTGGCAAGGTGTGTCCTAAAGTATCAGAAATGCCCGAGAGAGATCGTAAGGGTGCCGCGCTTAGCGTAAAATTGGCAAACATGGAAGATGGTTACTTTTTAGGGTTTGGGAATGCTCAAAGGTTCTTCCCATATGAATAAATGGTAATTGCTTCTTCGCTCTATGCCATTTCGGCTTGAACATAAACAAGACAATACAGAGCAACATAATGTTCTTGATATTTTTTTAAGTACAATGCAATTACAAAATTATTTAAATCAGGCATGGGCAACCTTTTTCGAGCAGCGGGCCGCATGAGATATTGCTAATCATAAACAGGGCCATAAATCCACCGTCAGAATAATGTTTAGAATGTTGAAAACCTTTTTTTCTAACAACAGCTTGCATGCACCATTTCGCTGAGCGCCGTTTGGCTGTTTGTCCGCTCGAATGGTGTAAGGGTTAGCACGTCTGCCTCACACGCAGAAGGTCTCGGTTCGAATCCCGGTATGAGGGAAGAGTGTGGGAATCTCTTCATTAGGATAGATTTCCCTGTGCACCCAGCAGTTAATTGAGTACACTTTAAGCTGTGTGATTAGGGTGGAAAAGAATGAAAAGGGTAATGCTCCTAGATCAGAATACTGTACAAGCATACCTTAACCAAAATTGTTGGGCGGAATCCTGACCTTTTAGAAAAAAGCGTATTTAGACTACCGATCTGTTTCTTTAGTGTTTCAGTTTTAAGCTTTCTGATATCTCCTTTAAAGTTATCATACCCAGAATGTTTAGTTGTGTAATGACGCTTAACGTTAAATTCTTTTAAGAGTGGGATTCGGAAGATATTAGACACCTTAGTCTGTTTTTTACTTCAACAAAGAAGTAATCAATTATCCACTTATCCTGGAATTTTCTCATTTCTTCAAAAAAGGTTCACTTATTCTTAGATGAAATTTTAATAAAACGTTATTTTCCTTATGGAAAAAGGACCGCGGGACGCAGTTTGCCCACGGCTGATTTAAATACTCCCGTCGTTTTTGGACGCCATGGGTGAACAAAACTAGTTTACTCCTCCTATAATATGTTGAAGTTGTACTCAATGAAACACGCTCTGATCTCTTTATGCCGCTGATGAAGCAACGTCTAAAACCACGGAACAGAATGAAGTTTTTGAGTGTTTTGCATTAATAGGCAGTGGAGCGAGTATTTTCAGCGAGAATACTCACGTGCGCACACGCACGCATTCATTTGAACCCATACGTACACACACACGTTACTTTACGCGCATACATTACATTACATACATACATACATACTGTTGATCACCCCATTAAGAAGCGATCACGTGACACGCATGCAACTAGTCTATCAATGGCGTTATTGTGGCTTGTGATTCGTTGTCGTTGTTGTTGTTGTTGTTGTAGTTGTTGTTGTTGTTGTCATTGGCGACCGGTCATGTCATACAGAGCGAAGAGTCGGCATTGACGACGACAGCAACGGTGGAGTACTAGAGACAAAACATTTAAAAAAACAAAACAAAACAAAACAAAAGAAAAAGAAAAAGAAAACCAACAACAACAAAACAAAACAAAAAAAGAGAAAAGAAAAGGTTGGCTGATTGTTGTGACCATGTATGTACGAACACAGCGCCGCCACAGTAGACGCATTGTACATATCGAACTGAACACCCGGGCAGAGAGGAGAGAAAGACAGTCGGCCATTATTATCTGCAACAATCGAAGAAGAAGGTTTTCATTTTATTATCTAAAGAAAGCTGTCAGCATTTTTTTGGATTCGACGAGATTTCTTATAATCACGTGGGTGTTCGGGGTAGTTGTGTAGGAGGAGGAAGAGGAGGGGGGAGAGGGAGGAGGAATATCAAGTACATTCTGTAATATGTACTAGTTAATTCCCGTGAAAAAAATTCACGGATCTATTTGAATTTTCTATGAGATGATTTTCTTTTTTTTAGAAAAGAAAATACTGAAATAGTTTCAGTGGAAGAGTCCATTGTTTCAAGTGGTTGGTAGGAGATATCTTTATCAGCAAAATTGTTGAAGAATCCATTGTTACGAACAGAGAAACAGAAAAAGAAATCACCTTGCTCGTTATATAAGTAGACTAGTTAATACCCGTGAAAAGATTCACGGATATATTTGAATTTCTATGAAACTACTTTTTAAGGGAAAAAATTGTTTCAGTTGAAGAGTCCATAGTTTCAAACGGTGGGTAGGAGGTATTTTTATCAGCAGATTTTGTACCCCCAGTGGAAGAGTCCAGTGATACGGACAGAAAAACAAAACAGGTCGCACTGCTTATTATATAAGTATCATAGCATGAGTTGGTGTCAGACCATTTATACTGGGAGATCCGATGAGGATCGAACCCACTAACAAATGCCAGCAAGATTAACTAGCTGATCATTGCTATACGACGTCCGTCTGTGTCTATTTTTTCTGGTTATTTATTAACATAGAAGTTCTGTATCACATCATCAATGAGGATAGAACCCACTAACAGTTGCCAGCAATTGCTGATCATTGCTTTACGACGTGCATCCTGAACCATTTTTCTTTCTTTTTTTCATATTATTTATTAACATAGAAGTTTTGTATCAGACCATCAATAGTAGGAGATCCAATGAGGGTCGAACCCACTAATAACGAGCAGCAGTTTTAGCTTGACGATTATCCAAATTTATATTTGGAAGACCATTTCTGAGCAGACGGACGCAGATGGCATTGCTCTGTGTAGTCTAGACCAATGGGATCAGTGTTTGCCCTGTGACCGAGTCAAGTGCTCTTATGTCTTCGCAACTGTTGTTGCGAGGACTAAACAGAATTTTTGAAGAAGTTCCCCCACCTTAAACCGGCCTTGCGTCACATCCAGTGTTGCTAATTTAGCGCGTTTCGCGCTAGATTTAGCGCGTTTCTTCTTTTGGCAGTGCAAAAAGCGTTAAATTAGCGCGTTTTCGCCTAAAACATTTTGGCCGTTTTGGCCATTTTCTGGCTATTTGGGACCATTTTTAGAGTTTTCGGCAGTCAAACTAGCACGAAAATATTTTTTGAGTTGGCAACACCTGTCGCATCATGTTCTCATGGGTGTAAATAGGAGCTTGCTGATCATTGCTATACGACGTGTGTCCTGTAGCAGTTTTATCATATGATCTACTCGTTAATCGCAGTGGAAAAAGATTCACAGATATATTTGGATTGAGGGGGGGGTGCCCCCCACCACCACCAAAAAAACCCCCACCTCAATCCAAATATATCCGTAAATCTTTTTCCATTAAGTGCATAGTTTGAAACGGTGGGTAGGAAGTATTTTCTTCAACAAACTTTTAACCCCCCATTGGAAGAACCAAGAAAATTACATTGTTCGTTATTAGAGTAGAAGATTGGAAGAGTCCAGTGTTACGACCGGCGTATCAAGAAAATCACACTGTTCGTTATTAGAGTAGAAGATTGAAAGAGTCCAGTGTTACGACCGGCGAATCAAGAAAATCACTCTGTTCGTTATTAGAGTAGAAGATTGGAAGAGTCCAGTGTTACGACCGGCGAACCAAGAAAATCACTATGTTCGTTATTAAAGTAGATTCTTGTAGTTAGTAATTTAGCGTCATTTGAGTGAAATAGAAAAATACATATCGATAGAATTTAGATAGCATTTCTTCAAGAAGAAAGAAAACGGAACCAAATATAAAAACATTTTAAGGTAGGTTAAACATATGAGAAATTATGCAAATTAAAATTAAAGCTCCAATTTTAAACAATGGGCGGAGTGAATTACACTTCAATATGAAAACAGGTACGCAATCTCTTACCTGAAATTCTGAAAACCGAAAAGCTCCCATGGATGTCGTCTGAACACCAAATCTCGCGTTTGGCACCAAACCACAAATTTTTTTTTTTACTTTGAAAACCATGAAAATGTTTAAAAGAGCTGCAGAAACCCAAATGGGTAACAGCGAGCAACAGAAAAGGAAGCATCTGTCATTACTGATTCAAATATCGATACCATTCCGAGATCCGAAAAATTCCAAATTCCGAAAGGTGTCTGGTCCCTACGTTTTTCGGATAAAAGATTGTATACTTGTATTTCAAGAAATTGTGTTCAAAATAAAAATACATATACTTATTTCACCAATTTTATAAATTAAACTTTCAAGAACTTTTTTCTCATACGCCCCAAGGTAAATTGTTCAAACATGGCTAACCATTCGATAAAGCTATAAGGTATGTGAGAGAGGCTGACATGATTCCATTAACCGGTGTCTTGCTTTTTAGCTCACGCGAGTAAAATAGGGTCTTTCTCAACAGAACTTTGAAGTCTGGCTGCCGATAGCCAACGTCGATTTGCGGTACGTTTTATTGCCGCCATTTTAATTTTATCCTTAAAACTTATCAAACCACTAAACGGCGGAATTTCCGTAGAATTGACAATAACAACAAGAAAAATACCGTAGAAACTATTTGTACACGCATTTGTACTATATCCTCGGTCTATATTTATTGATTCTAGAAAGACTATATAAATATATAAATAACTAATATGTACATTCCTTCTAATAAACGTGATTTCAAACAACTTTCTAAAGCTATTTTCTATAGTTTTGAGAAGAGTCATTAATATTCAAGTGGCTCTTCGGACGATTGAACTCCTTCTTGTTATTTGTGTTCTTCGACCTTCTTCAGGTGTAAAATCCGAGTGTGATGGGTTAAACAGAAGTTATGTTTAAAGGGGGTAACCCTTATAGCACATGGCCCGGGTGTTTCAGTGTTTCTAAAGGTATTGATTTGTAATTAAAAATAATGCTGTTTTCCTTTAATTGGAATCATGATATAACGCTCCGTGCTTGTTATATGCATAGTTAAAATACATTATAATTGAACGTATACAAAACTATCGATGTGCTATAGTATCATATGTATCCATGGGTGTCCAGGGGGACAAATGCCCTGTTGGTCCCCTCCCAGCGGTCGCCCAACTTGTCAAGACAGCTAGTCTTTGTTCGCGTGTGTGCGTGTACAGCAATACCTTGAATATTGCAGTTTTGCTGTACAATGCTGTAATGCTGTACAAATTAATGTAACTAAGTAGAAGCTGAAACAAGCACATATTAAATTATAATAAGACCTTGAACAGTGCGGTTTTGAACAGTACGGACATTCTAGAACGAATTAACCGCACTAATTAAGGTATACCTGTTTATGTAGTTCTTTTTCTTCTAGTTTAAATATTGAATGAACAGAACAATTTTCAATTTTTTAAGAATAACGGTCTCATTAATTTGAAGAAACATACCAAAAACTTCAGTAATAATTTACGAGTGTATTTTACACGGAAAGGCTTGATTATTAGATCTTGGACGTTTCATTCGTAGCTTTCGTATCTTTGTATCTGCATAGGATCACATATAACATGTACTAAGCAACATTTAGAGACGTTAATCAGTTAAACTTTTAAAGAATTGTATTAAATATCGTAAAATATCAGAACAATCATGAATTCCAATTGACATCCCATTTTATGTGGATCAATTGTTAATGAGAAAGAGATTTAAGTTGTCAACAAGGATGAAAAGAAGATGAATTGAGATTCTATTTGAACTAATGGTTGCCATAATGGTTTTTAGACTAGCCTTGGATTTTTAAACATCGTTGTCAGTACTAATACAAGTCCCACAACATCGGTCACATAATATCATAACTAACTCGAATAATTCTTAAGATTAATCATGAAGAAAAATTACGATGAATTTATTCAAGAACAAAAGTATCACGTTTATAAATGCGAACGCTCTACCGAGGTTTGAACTCGGATCGCCGGATTCAAAGCCCAGAGTGCTAACCAATTACACCATAGAACTGTACACACATGCTCTGATCTTATTATCTGTTTTAACACGTTCAGAGCGGCATATTTCTAAGCGGTCGATTATAATCCAATTGTACGGTGGTGTCCCACAGTATTAATCAGTAACTTTATATTGTTTTGAACATCTACTGGGAAAATGATCATCAATGGAAGGCACTTTACGGTATGTCAATTTGTGATTAAAATTACAGCTTGTTTGAAGATATACTCTTAAATTTTAGTAACTTTACGTAGCAGTTGGTGAGTTTTATCGACCTTATGCTGCGATAAGCCCCAAATAAAACTCCAATCGGTTCATTATGTACCTCCGCTCGGCAAATAATCCTCTCCACTCGGCAAATCGCAGCATAAAGTCGATAAAATCACCAAAGCCTATCTAAACTTGCTAAAATAGAAGAGTATATCTTCAAACAAGTTGTAATTTTAATGACAAAGCCGAAATAATATCTCCGGATCAAGATTTTCCAAGTGGCGCCCACTCGGAAAATCTTCTCCGCTTGACAATTAGTCTCATCCGCTTTAGCCTGGGCTCGAACATCGGCCTCTGGCATCAAAATAAGAAATATGGAACTATTTCAGTTACGAGGCAAGCCACAAGGCAGTTGGTTTTTGATTGATGGTTTGTTTAACGGCATATCAACCCTTGATGGGTCATTTAATGCCGAATTTGTTTTAAAAAGATATTTATCGAAAATAAGACATGGAAGTTTTCAATCATGCGAGTGAATCAGCGAGCCAAAAATTATATAGCAAAGAAAAAGAAGGGGACAACAAAAAAATTTATTTTCAACATTTTATTGTCAATTTTGCTTATAGTTTTCTTATAATAGGAAACAAATACTGAGTCATGTACTACCAAGATTTGAACTCGGATCGCTGGATTCAGAGTCCAGGGTACTAACTATTACACTATTGGTAAGAAAGATATTATCTAACTATATAAATACCATAGTCACTTGTTTGTGCAGATGTCTGTTCGTCTGTGACGCTATTACAAACCGATATATAACATTATAAGAAACACTACAGCGAACACGATTCGATCGCCTAACGTAGATCTTGGTAGACTGATGACATACACAAGAACTACCGCTACAGAGATGGAATGAATTAGGATTTCAAGCCTCGGGTATTGTTAGTCCGACTGATTGGGTAGCGGGAAGCGGATATCAAAGCAGCGAAAGTCGCTAGACAGACGGCCCGATTTTAAAAAACAAAACTAAAAAAAAGAAAATATGTCACCGGAAATTGTAGATCATTTTGACAAGCAAATTACGGATGTATTGAAAAAACATACAGTGGGCTATAATTACTAAATATTTATTAATTTAATATTTAATTTCATTAGTTTAATATTTAATATTTATTAACGTATTAACATTAGACCTTTTTGTAGTGGACCTTATTGCATTGGACCATTTTGAATTGGACGTTTTGTTCATTGGACATTTTTGCATTGAACATTTTGTTCATTGGACCTTTTATAAATTGGACATTATATAAAATGGACGTTTTTTGCATTCAACGTTTTGACCTGTAAACATCTGCACCTCGTTTCTGATTGACTTTACTCTGTTCTCTCTTTGATACAAGTCTTTCGCTCTTTCTAAATTTGTTCATATCTGAGTCTGTCCATATCTATCTATTTATCTATTACTCCTGATCTAAACTAATTGTCCTGTTGCTTCTCCATCTCTCTAGTTTCTTCACAGTGTGTCGCCTCTTCTTCTTCTTCTTCTTCTTCTTCTTCTTCTTCTTCTTCTTCTTCTTCTTCTTCTTCTTCTCTCTCCCTCCCCCTCCCTCTTATCTGAGAGTGGTGTGGAATGTCGGGTTGGAGCGATAAATATCGAACACATCTTTGGCCTTGACGGCGATCGCCAACCTGGGAGCTTTTGACATGATAATGCTCTTAGACTCGGACACAGACAAATCAACTAAACACAAAAAAATCATCTCTGGGTGGCAAAACATGTATTTAGATGTCAGAACATGCCCCTCTCTTAAGGTATCACCAAGGGAACAAAAAACCACCGTGTGTGTGTGTGTGTGTGTGTGTGTGTGTGTGTGTGTGTGTGTGTGTGTGTGTGTGTGTGTGTGTGTACTCCAGCCTATCGAGACACGACGGTCATGAAACACATTTTAAAAGTTAATCCATACTTCCTTGTCCAGATGATGTGTTGTACGGGACTCACAGAAAATGTTTAACAAGTGACGGCTATCAATAGCAATGAAGATCGTTTCATTGTATGTGGTTTAGTCAGACTATTTCCTCGTCTTTGTCGTTTATCTTTCACAGCGTTTCGGCCGTGTACCCTACGGCCTTCATCGGATGTCTGTTTCGTTCTGGAATGTCGAATTTGGTTCCGGGGGTGCATGTGCATCACCCAATATACGTCCGGTTTTATCGTATTTTGGGATCGCCTCTCATTGGCCTGTGCGCTGGCCTCATGACACCCCGTTGAGTCTCTCAATCCACGATTTGGCTATTATGTTAAAGCACTGGCTTGATAGTAATCACAAAGTCGAAATAGTAGTTACTAAGTTTAGATGGTAGTCGCAGAATTTAGCACTAATTTCCTTTTGATTGTTTCACAGGGTCGAGTTACTAGTTCTTAGTACAAACATCCTCTGGAAACAAGAAATGGTGTTCTTGACTGCTTTCAGACGGATTCGAAATTTAAAATCTTCGTAAAGCAATCCCCACGGTGTTTCTCAGAATAAATGAATTATAAATAAAAAAGGATGACATTCTATAAACCTTACAAACCACTTGTAACTAAATGTATTAGATAAACTACCTAAACCCACTGTATTTAACAATTTGTGATCTCAGAATAAATGAAATATACATTTTTAAAAAGGATGACATTCTATAAACCTTACAAGACACCTTGTAATAACCCAGATGCAACTCAAGAAGAATCACTGGTCGGGTACAATGGTTTACTGTTTAGAAAGAAATACATGTAATTTAGCTAATTCAAGGTTCTCTGGTTTTTAAAGCTTTTTGGCAAATGTCCTGTTATTGTGGGCAAGATGGGCAAGATGGGCAATACTATTGCTTTGTGTTTGTTTGAAAGGTGTATGCGTAGATTCACAAAATATATTTACGACTTAATTATCATATTTATCCAATTAAAACCCTTTTGTTAAAACAAATAAACAGATTAAATCTGTTGGATTAAAACTGAAATGGCATAAATAACACAAATAAAGATTTGCTCAATATCTACATGGTTAATCATTATTAATTTTTGAATAACGAATAAGCTTCAGGCGAGACTCGAACTTGCGCCCATTCTACCTCGGGAAGTTGCCTACGTATTAGTTGCTCGGTCGGCAAGAGCAATGCCGTACATAAGTAGCTTCCTGATGTAAAAGGGACGCGAGTTCGAGTCTCACCCAGAATTTATTCTCTATTCTTTATTTCGAATCTGCGCTGTGCACTCATTGCCGTAGAGTGACGGTTTGATTAATGTTGTGATAAAAAGGCAACTATGAAATTTAAGATGAAGCAAAATAAGAGTCAAATATTAATAATAGCTAACAATGTTTCAATTGATAAAAAATAAATCCATCCGGATAATATTATCTCTATAGTTATTTCTGACCTCGGAAACAAATCAACTGCACACACTCTCACACATAATCATATGCACACTGCACACACTCTCACACATAATCATATGCACACTGCACACTTTTGGGGCTGATTCTGCGAAAGCAATAATTCAAAAAGGGTTCTAATAATATTTGTAAAATCACTGAAAAAAGAAGTATCAACTCTATTATAGTGTATTTATTCAATTGATGAAGCTATGGATCCATTGACACAAATCAAGTTGTCGTTTCAGGGGGTTCAAGACACCTAACGTAACGTTAATTATGCAACCATTTTCGTGGTTCATTTATTCAAAAATGGTGGCATCAAGGTTACTGTAGTTTTTTTTATTATTTATATACTTTCATTATTATTCTATCATATCTTTATTACATAAAGTGTTAATACTATACCAATTTATTTTTTTGTCAATTCTAAAATGACGTGTCGGGAAATATCTTAACCAATAATAGATAAACATCCGAATATCACTCCGTCTGAGCTTCGTGAGCGACTTAAAATTGTTGGCTTTCACAAAAGCACCCTATCTCGAGCTGTAAAAATGTATGAGAATTGTGGACATGTTATTGATGATCGGCTGAACAATTCAAGAACTGAGGAATTGGATCCCAAAGATCTGTAAGCAATAAAAAGGAAAATGGAAGCCATAACGGATATTTCCGCCCGACAACTTGCGAAAGATTATTATATGGATAACAAAACCGTCATTCGAACTGTACATAAGCATTACGGTATTAAACACCACAAGAAAAGGCGAGTTCCGATGGATTCCGACCAAAAAGTTAAATAAAAACCACTCTTGTTCGCTTGTACAGACTCCATTTTATTGGTCGGACTGCCGGGACTTTTATAGCGATGGACAATGAAACGTACTTTACGACTCGCCATCAACCAGAAATTGTATAAATTTGCATAAGCGGTTACTTCTGTGGTTTCAGCAAA
>VCCN01002734.1:1056475-1069410 GCA_006491835.1 Architeuthis dux | reverse complement strand
TATATGTGTGTATGTGTGTGTGTGTGTGGATGCGTTTTTTATATGTGGATTCCAAAAGGTGTTCGAAGTTTTGATCTCATTCTTGTGTTTGCTTTTGCTGTTACTCTCCGTGTAACAACAACACGAATGAGATCAATAGTCCGAACAACCTTTGGAATGATAATGTCCCATCTCAAAATTACAGAAAGTGTTGTTATAATAATAATTGAATCCTTTCAGGCAATCAAGCTATTTGAGATAGTTATCGTCAAAATATAACAATCCACTTATATCTCTGACAAAACTGTATCGACTTGTTGGCTGTAGAGTGAAAGATACGAGGTCAGTCCTAGGGATAGTCATGACCTGAAACCCACCTTAAAGAAAGAAAATTCATTCGAAATCTATATGAACGAAAGAGAAATTCCAGTAGCAGCCAGTATTATACTTGTAGAATTCACATTACTTATACATCATTAAATAAATCCCAGAAAAATGTTGAAAGCGATAGTCATAAATAGCACGTGACTGATCTTTCTGTATTATGAACTGTATTATTATTCTGATAGTTTATGTTGATATCTATGCCTTTATCGACTACGACCTCCAAATAACTGACCAATATTTAACGTGTATCATTTTTCTAATTTTGATATCGAATTCAAAATATCACACCTTTTTTTTTATCTGGCTTTATATTAGGAAGACATTCTATTAAAGTGCTTTAAATGTATTCGTCGTCGAAATTTGCCTGAGAAGCTATTTTTCGCACCAACCTTACAGTACACTCCCGTTATTACGGCACCGACGGGGATTTAAGATTCCCATTATAACGAATTCGCCGTTATAACGGGTGGATTTCATATGCAGTGTATCAATAATGAAGAACCAAAGAGTACTGACAAAAATGACATTTTATTACACTTTCACAAAGGATCACTGGTGGCAATAAATTCCATAAGTTTTGGAAGGAAAAGAAGAAGATAGACCGTTGCAGAAATCAATGGTTTAGAAGAAGAAGAAGAAGAAGAAGAAGAAGAAGAAGAAGAAGAAGAAGAAGAAGAAGAAGAAGAAGAAGAAAGAGTGAGATGGATTAAAGGAAATTAAAAGAAATGTATTGAAAGAAGGAAAAGATTTTGAAAGAAAGAAAGAAAGAAAGAAAGATGGAATGAAAAGAAATAAGATGGACCTTTGCAGAAAGAAATGAATAGAAAGAAGGAAAAGAGAGAAAAAAGATCTCTATAGAAAGAAAGAAAGAAAGAAAGAAAGAAAGAAAGAAAAAAAGAAAGAAAGACTGAAAGAAAGAAAAAAAGAAAGAAATAAGGACTGAAAGAGAGAAAGAAAGCAAGTAAGAAAGATGGAATGAAGAGAAAGAAAATAGACCGTTTCAGAAAGAAATGGATTGAAAGAGGGAAAAGCGAGAAAAAAGAAAGAAAAAAAGAAAGACATTATTGATCGAAAGTATTCAAAGGTTTCCCGTAACTTCTAAGACTTCTCTTATAACAATAATAAAATACATGAATAACTGTATTTCATGAGATAAAGCAAATACTTGGTCAGATCAAAACAAAGGGTCATGAAGTATCGCCCCCATAACAGATATACATAATCTAGCAGTCTAATAATAAACCGATAGTTGAAAAGAAAGAGACAACGCAACAGAAAATAATATTTCGCGTAACCGTTTTTTTAATAGACAATAACTGTTACAATATAGATGAAATGGGGGGCACAGAGCCATGGAAAATGGGGTCCCGTTAAATTATGGTGGATGCATAGTATGTATGTAACGTATGTGTCCGTATACGTAGTTACGTGTGTCTGTAATTATATGTGTCTGTAAGTGTGTATGTATGTTTTGTTCCTTGCCCAGAGATATGGAGAGAACAGGTCAGGGTGCTAAAATATCAACTGCTGGTTCTAGTCTGGGTGTCTACACGCTGGCCATTTGAAAGACCGCCTGCTGGGCTTTTGAAATCTCTGAATAGATACGTTAATTACTACGAACATTTGCGTTAGTATATATAAAGTGTGTGTGTGTGTGTGTGTTTCTGATGCCCACTTTGCACTGTCTGGCTGTGTGTGCGCGCATAATATAAGTATGTGTCTCTGTTTGGATTGTAACCGGATATGAAAACATAGGATTTGTTATGTAGTAGGCAGTCCGTTTTGCCTGGCCCCTGTGGCAGTTGCTCTCGTCTCTTATAGTAAAGATGGCTAATATCTGAATTTTCGCGATTGTTTGTTTTCTTATGAAAAAACTAAATATGCAAAATGTCTACGCTGCAAACCGAAACTCATTGTCCCGTCTCTGGAGATATTAAGAAAACCAATGTATCTTACGAAGAAGGATAAATGAATATGCATTTATTTCCTAAGCAGACTTTTGTGTTCTTCCTATCGAGAATGAATCTAGTTTTCTCTTCGAAGTTATGAAATTCCATTTCAGAGCTTCGCTTCCAGCTGCCATCCGGTTCGTTTGATACACAACGACCTTTTCATTCAAGGATGCATCTGCACACACGTGCATATTACACAAGCGGTAATACACACGCTCTGCAACAAGTCCGGAATTGAGGCCGCGACTTCTGGATGCAAATACACCGACCCGCGTAACACTTCACTTCGTTACACAACGGGTCCGATGTCTTTTTGTCTTAACGAAGCCCATGTAGTCCTCTTAGGGCCCTGACACATTTAAAACGGGCCATAGATAAATGAATTTCTGTTTATGTTGTATCCTTGTTTGATATGGGGCCCTGGAACCTGAGAACAGCTCACAAAGGGGCCGTGGCCAAAAGAAGTTGAGAATCGCTTTTCTATGATAACTAGAATCAATAAATAGTGTGTGCGCGCCCGCGCGCGCGCGCGTGTGTGTGTGTGTGTGTGTGTGTCCTGCTTATTGGTATGTGCTCTTTAGTCTTCATTCAAATAACCAATTTTTATCTTATTAAGTACATTTTGAAAATTCAGTTTCGTACTGTGTTGCAGTTCTTCTTAAACTGGTGAATGATTCACCCAAGGTTGAATGAAATTGTTTTCGGGTGAATAAAACTAAAGGGGTGAATTAAACATGACGGGTGAATTAAACATGACGGGTGAATTAAACATGATGGGTGAATTAAACATGACGGGTGAATTAAACTAAAGGGGTGAATTAAACAGGACGGGTGAATTAAACATAATGGGTGAATTAAACATGACGGGTGAATTAAACATGATGGGTGAATTAAACATGAAGGGTGAATTACTCAATTTACTCGGATATTTATATTTTTCTATACTTAAACAAATAATTATTGGGGTAAACACATACAATAAGAAAACATTATTTCCAAAAACCCAATTCCAAGTTCTAAGACTGTTGTCTGCTAACTTTATGTAAAGTAGAAAAATGCTAGTAATTTTTCTGTATTAATCTTTTCGTCACTCCTAGTTTTTCTTTACATATTTTTAGGATGTTCAAAAAACATGGATAAAGTAAACACTTAAGAAATGAGTTAACATATGCTTTTTGCTCATGATACGAAATGAAGTATGAATAAAATTATACACAAGGGAGAATAGAATGAAAATGATCAAAAGCATTTGGAATTTTAGTCACGGGTGAATGAAATTTTGTAATAAAAGACTTGAGGGTGAATGACACTAAAATAGTTCAAGAGGCATTGCTTTATTGGAATATCTTGGGCTAGATCCAATTGCCTATATCACAATAGGAACACTTTCACTTTTATGTTCCTCCTTCTGGGAGGTCTTGTTATTTATTATTTGCATTTCAAAAGGATCTATAATAATAAGAATTATAAACATGTGCGTAAATATATACGTATACATTGCTACTAATATACTATATGTACAGTGAGGCGAAACAAGTATTTGGACACTTACAAAATATTCATTTAATATACTTCCGATGCTCATATTTATTTAAAATTCAAACAGGTGTTGTATTTTGATATACAATCAAGAATTACTAAGGAAGAAATACATATTTACAAACATACAATGCAGAATAAAATATAAAGCCTATATTTGAGACGTTTATTCCTAGTTTGGCGAAAAGGAATGTAGAGAGAATGGCCAAAGATTTGAAGCAAGAAGAGACGGCATTTGAAGAAATGTCCATTGTTAAAAGTAGGGATGTAAAAACACTTAAGTGGGCTCTAGGCGGCCTAAATATTAAGTGGAAGAAAAGAAGAGATATTTTACGTGCCAGAAAGAAATAGACACAGGCGAGTGGAGCTTTATTTATTTACCTCCCCACGAGGGCAAATTCGACATGAAGTCTTTTTTAATGTGGGGGTTCGGGCTGCACGCGAACGTGCAGAGGGGTGGGTATCCCAAGTCCCCGTGACTAGGGACCTGAGGGGGGAGAATCCCAAGTCCCTGTCATTGAGACAAATGCCCCGAGGACAGGGATGGGTCCCAAAAGCTCCTCAGGGCGGATCCCGAGTGTGCTAACGGGCTGACCGCCTCTCGACCGGCTAGCCAAGATATCCTGCGCAACTTCTCCCAGGTATCCGAAGATACCCGAGCATGCCACAGGATCCCCGAAGGGCCGTGTTTCTCCGAGCTCCGAAGCCATGGCGGTCTCGAAGCGCAGATACTAAACTTTGTCCTTGGCGCGTTATCAGCTGCAGCCAAGATATCCTGCGCAACTTCTCCCAGGACGCACTGCGAGGAAGCAGGCTGAAAAGGCGAGGATTAGCGTAAAACTAGGGTTTTTATAGTCGTGCTGACGTTACGAAAAAAGGAAGCTAATTCTTAGTTTCGTACTTCATAGGGTGCAGAACTGGCTCCGTCGAGGTGATAAAGCCAGCTTGATATTTTTAGCCCTATTTTAGTACTTTAAGAAAAATGACCGCTACACTTAGTTGCATAGCTCTTGTTTGCAATTACTGCTAGGATACCTTTTTCGTAACCCTCACAAGCCCTCCGTAACATTCTTTTGAAATCTTGGCCCACTCTTCCTTGCAAAAGACCTTCAAATCATTAATGTCTCTGGGGTCCCTCTGATGAATTCGAACTTTCAAACATCGCCATGAATCTTCAATCGGATTCAAGTCAGGAGATTGACTAAGCCACTGAAGCAAACCATTCGCGAGCTATTTTAGCTGTATGGTTTGGGTCGTTATCTTATTGAAAGATCCAACCTTCTTCAAATTCCAGCTGTTGCACCGAAAAGAACACATTAGCTTCCAAAATACTCCGATACATTCATGGTTCCTCCAATCACGTGAAGTGCCATTGAAAGAGAAGCACCCATAAGCCATGATACTGGGAGGTTTTTGGTGGTGCCAAACTTCTTCCACTTAATAATAATAGATCCAATGGTACTAACAGGGATATTTAACATCTTGGCAATGGCCCTGTAGTTCAAACCTTCATTATGTTGCTTAATTACGACATTTGTTTTGTTCGGTTGAGGGCTCCTTTACTTTAACCATGACTGCCTCGTTTCAAGAAGGTAAAAATAGTGAATGAGGGCTGTGATGAAATCATACCTTTGTTAAGTATTGCTGGAACATTCCAAAAGTTTCTATGCAGATACAAAAAGGTCTAGACCTACATTCCTTCTTAAATAACATTTTTATGATGAATTTTTAATAGTGTCGGAATACTTTTTTCCACCGTCACTTCTGTTTATATTTTATTATGCATTGTACGTTTGGAAATATGTATTTTTTCTCAGTAATTCTTAATTGTATATCAAAATACATCACCTGTGTGAATTTAAAGTAAATGTGAGCATCGGAAGTATATTAAATGAATATTTTGTAAACGTCCAAATACTTGTTTCGCCTCACTGTATACAGGTATTCGTTTTATTGTATATTTCATACAATAGAAATGATTACGTATAGGCAAACATTCATATAGATGTATATGTGCATATTGTACCATGATGCATCCGCGTGGTGCACCGTAAAGATACCGTTGTGAAAACTCCGGTAATTCGATTTATTTGCAGTTTTTAGAAACTGCCCGATAAAATAAGACACAACGCGAATTACTATTTCCTATGTCTACCCCTCGCACCCCCACCCCCCATTCTATCTTCGGCCACATCTCTTCATCGTGCCGTGGTCAACTTGCACTGATGGTAGTCACCCGCCTGGTCCTAGACATTCCAGGTCTGCTCTGTCCGGCTTCCCTCTGCTGACTGATTTCCCCCAAAACCCAAAGGCCTCCCCTTGCTCCCACTCGGCCAATCAACTCCCAGCTAATTCACACTTTGTCCCAAGCTCTGCCACCCCGAGTGACCTATATTCGGAGAAGACGTTTCTAAGCCAAATCTTCTGAGACAATTGTTCTTTCTATACTACGATGCCTAAAATGCTCTATTTCTATTAACCACCCCACTACTGTATGAGTATATGCGTGTTAAATCCTGTCGATGCGTGAATGCATGCGTGCATGTACATACGTGCGTGCTTTACAAACAAAAACAACATTTCTCTTACCTTTTGTCCAGGAATGTAGTCATTGTGTTTTGGTATGTAAAACAGGCCACATCTGATTTGTTTGTTAAAAATTCTATAAGCATTCTATCAGCTCCCAAAATAAAATAAAATCGCTGAGCAATAATCTATCAGAACGATTAGTATTCGGTCTGAACGATAAGTATTCGATTCCAAATAAGACCGGGGGTCTCCTTCTCTTTTGATAGACCGTGGAACGATACTGAAGTGATTATTCCAGGGCGCAAGCCTGGGCGAAGCGTACGGAGATCCTGAGGGCACAGTCGACAGAATCCCCATCTTGGCTTCGCTGACGTAATTTAAAGGAAAGCGGAGCGTGATACGTTTGGCACCAGCTTGGCTGCAGGAGCTGCCGGAAGGACGTCAAATTAAGGGGGCTACACTCCCTGGTTTTGAATCAGAATTGTCCTTCCCCGAGACATGTTGCCTTCTCTAGGCTAGAAATCTCAGTCTGCCTTGCTATTTTACCCATAGCTGCGGCTTGGGGGGGTGGGGGGTCATGCCTTTTCCAAGGGTATTAGTGCGAAGTGAACGTCAACCGCTAGGCCACTTGCGCCTCCATTAAAAACGATTTCATCCTGCTGTAGATGAGGCTGGTTCATCTGCGAGCAATAACAGATCTGATCGATCAGTATTCGACTCCAAGTAAGACTATCTTTTGAATTTCGCGAAAGGAACCTCCGTTTAATTACTTGTGGAATGGAGACGCCATACTCCCGAGCTGCAGGATATTCGCTTATTAGTAAAACTAGTCCACGACCTGTCGCTTCGCTGACGATTATCATAAGCGTACTACAACAGGCTCGGCTGATGATTGCTACTGATATTATAAGTGTGGCAGACACGGTTAGAAGGGAGAAAATAAACTGAGGTAGTTTAATAAAAGGGTAGGAAGGGGAAGGGCAGAAAAGAAAGTTAGGTACTTTGATAAGAGGGTGGGAAGGGAGGGGGAGAACAGAAAGTTACGTAGTTTAAGAAGATGGTAGGAAGCGAGAGGGGCCGATTGCTGCTACTGATACTATAAATGTGACAGACACGGCTCTTATTGCATATATGATTTATGGCATTCAAATGGCATGAATACAAACTCTTCAATGTTGTGAGCTGGAATCCGTGAACGTAACAAAGTATAAATACTAATGCCCGCACGAACGCGTGTGCCTCCCCTCCCCACATTAAAACCGAACTTGTGTCATATTCTGTCCTCGTGAGATGGTAGTTTGATAATTACTAGTGAGACTATAGGTTCCATCGCAGATGTTAGGTTCTTGAGACTCAGAACCGAATCCAGGAAATCTAGCAGAGAAACCCTACTTTGTATCTACACTTATGAATAATTCCAACCGGGAGAACATATGTACGTATTTGCCCGAACCCCTACGAGAATGTGACACAAGGACAGTTTAATGTGGGGTCCTACGAGCGGTTCAAAAGATTACTCCAGTTGTTATGATATGCTGCCACGAAAGGGTCATTTCCAGGTCAACACATGTGCGGAAACGGAGGTAACCCGGTCACCTTAGGAAATAGGTATATGCGTAGGTGTCCAAACAACAGGATGTGGAAATGGAGGTAACCCGGTCACCTTAGGAAATAGGTATATGCGTGGGTGTCCAAACAACAGGATGTGGAAACGGAGGTAACCCGGTCACCTTAGGAAATAGTTATAGACCAAGTTCCCCTGTTGGGAACGGTCTCTCGGCACCCATCATCTCTCTCCCACTCTTCACTCTCCGACCGACAAAGATGTATGCTATGAAATAAAAAAAATATGTACAGGACATTCACCCCACTATACAACACAGTCTCCGCAACTATTGTCGCGAAAGCGTCCGGGCGAGCCTGACCCTCCCCTTTGAGTGCAATGGGAAAGTGCTGCCCCGGGACTGGGCAGGGTAATTTTTTGAGGCCACAGGACGAATCCTGGGCCTCTGCGATTAGTAATACCGAGCCTCAGTAAACCTTCATCGGCTACGGTATTGCACCGGCACAAAGATACTTCCAGCCGAGAGTAATTCCTGTAGGAAGTGTCGGCTTTTATGGAAATGGAGTTATTTAGATTGCAAGCATCTGCGGTGTTAATTAGCTGAAATCGTTTCAGTTGCCTCGTCTAGGTTACGCATTAGTCAAAAATTAGTAGATAGTTATCACAGGTTGAAATCTTTTCTAGCCAGATTTGTTCGTAATAGTTCGGCGGAGGTGCGAGTGGGGTAACAGTTAACGGTATTGCCAATGGAATCGGCGAGGCGAGTTCAAACTCCGGTCACTTCGCACTAATGCCCTTGGGTAAAGCATGAATTAATCTCCCCTCCAGATGTGGGTAAAATAGCAGGGAAGACTGGGCTCTCTAGTCTTGGAAACGCAACCAGTCTAGCAGGACAAACCAGGGAGTGGAACCCCCCTTAGTAGGGTTGGATGTCAACTTTGACCTACTTCCGGCAGCTCCTGCAGCCAAGCTGATACCAAACGTATTGCGCTCCGCTTTCCTTTGGACTACATCAGCGAGGCATAGAGGTGGGGGGGCTTCTTTCAACTGGGTATCCTAGGATATCCATAGGCTTCGCCCAGGCTTGCGCCTTGGAGAGGTTACTGCAGTGTCGTTCCATTGTCTATCGGGGCAGAAGGGGGCCTTCAGTTCAGGGATTAGCGCACAGGTTTGTTTTCCTGATCCTCACTGGATACTCCCAAGGTCAGTGTGCCATATTATTAAAACAATAAAACAAAAAAAGGATTTCGCTTAAAACTGTAGTTTTTATCCCCATAAATAATATGCAGAGAGAATTTTAAGATGGGACTATGTTGGATCATGAAGCGGGATATTTGTGGTTACATATAACAATCTTCGTCTATCCTTTATATACCTTAAATATTATCTCTATGAGACAGAGATAACGCATCATAAAACGATGTCCACTGGCGTCTAACTCCTACTGGTGATGCTTTTGCCATCATGATGAATATTTTAAATGTTATTAGTATTAGTAGAAGGCCTCATTTTGTCTCGGTAGACAATGGAACGAAACTAAACTGACCTCTCCAGGGTACAAACCTGGGCAAAGCCTATGGAGATCCTGAGATGCTGAGTCGATAGATTCCCCCTCTCGGCATCGGTGGTGTAGTCCAAAAGGAAGCAGAACGATACGTTTGGCATCAGATTGGTTGTAGGGACTGCTGGAAAGAAGTCAAAGTTGGTATCCAGCCGCCTTAAGGGGGGCTCCATTCCCCGGTTTGGAATCAGAGTTGTCCGTCTCTTAGACTGGTTGCCAACCTGGGCTAGAGAGGGCATTAGTGTAAACTAAACGCAAATTGTCTCATTCGAAATATCCAGTCCCCTGTCCCTCCAATCGCCTAAATAACCGACGACTCAATCAAACATACCATCATCACTATTTTTGAGGACAAAGAACGCCTAAATATGTTTTCCATATAAATTACTGGCAATTGCTTCTTCGCTTTAAGTCATTTCGCTTTACTTTCGGGTGGCGGGGGAAACCAGCATTGTTTTCGATGCATTGTCTTGTCTTTATTATCGACAGATCAAAAACGAAGAGGATTATCTTTGGCCTATTTTATCAAGCTCATACTGCTTGTGTAGAGTGTTAGTCACACCAATGTCGCCTGACACATGATGCAACGAACAATCCATGGCGACCCAATTATTGTTTGTAGCAATTGTGGGTTCTTACAGAGCCGGGGTGCTAGCCCGGCACCCAAGATGGACTGCCTTACAGGGCTAAAGGGCTCCAACTACTCTGCTATTTATCCATAGCTGAGGAGAGAAGTGGATCCGTGCTTTTCCCAAGAGAATTAGCGCGAAGTGAACACAAACCGTCACGGCCGGAGTTTGAACTCGGTTCGCTGATTTCATTCTTTATGCCTTTAACTTCCTAATAACTCCAGCAGGTATTCAATTGTGAGAGGGTATATCACATAGGATTTAATGATTTTTAATCACCGCTACCCACAACACTGGTTTATTGCTGGGTTTAGGTGATTCATATGTTCTGACATTTATATGTATCTATCTATGTAGCCGGGCTTCGCCCGGCCCTAACCGTTCATAGTAGAAACTTAAAGTTTTGCACACACACTCTCCTCAATTAGTAGGGAAAATGGTTTGTTTGTATTTTGAAAATTCCTCTCCTAAAACGGTTTTTAGTGGGGCGTTCAATTTACAATGGAAGTTCATGCCAAATTGGTCCCTTGGTTTGTGTCCAGCAGCAGCATTTCACTGGACTTTTAGTGATCACAGCTCAAAAGGATTGAGAAAAGTAACTTGCTCAATAATCACCCTTTTTTTCAAATGTGTTAATTGATGACCCCACCCCCCACCCCAATACGGCATGCTGCCAAAAGATGTTGGTCACGTGACGCTTTCTATTGAGTCACTAAACCAGACCTGTTTTGGGTTGGGTTTTTTTTAATCATAAATTTATGATTCAAACCATACTGGTAGTATTTTCATCGAGGTAACTGTACCATCACCAATGCTTAATTTACGAGGTAAAAAGCAGCATATATGGGTGGCGGTGATTCATAATTTCCCTTGGAATTCTAGTTTCCTTTTATTTTTGTCTAATTACTATTGCAGGGTTTCGACCTGTAGACTCTCTTGTCTTCGTTAGGCGATACTACTCATATTCAGTAACAGTTTGTTGACCTCGAGCTTTTATTAAAACTAATTTAGTGCTGTTAGTCCGAAAGATATTTACGTCATCTGTTCTTGTATTTGATTTAAACAGCAGAAACATTACATTGAGATAGCATAGGTTGAGCTCTTCTTTTTTCTTTCTTTCTTGGATCTCCCACGTATACAGCGGGGTGTCGTGGAGAGGTGTAAACGTTGGTCGATAGCTTGGTGGGTCGTCTCCGTGACGGACGGGCCATGTGACGAGTGTTATTGCCACGCCCTCGATCCAACGCCTGCGAGGTTGTCCTCTTGCCCAGACGGTCTGAACTGAGAGTGTAGGCTCTGAACGCTGCTTGGTCGGTTGCCATTCTTGTCGGGTGTCGGAACCATTTAATTCTCTGACGCTAGATGTATTGGCATTGCTCCGACAATTTCTCTGATCTTCTCGTTACTAATCAAGTCCCTCCCCGTCTTATCTGCTGCTCGTCTGAGGCATCTCATCTCACAGGTTGTGTTTTTCCTATCAGCACAAAATCCTCTCATGAGAAGAAAAAATATTGTAATTGAAAACCAGTCCAAAAGCACTTACTTCAAACACTCTACGAACTGCATTTAGACTCAGTTTTTAGGAATTTTGATTACCACAGAAACTATTTTTATCTTTTATTAATAGCTAAAACTGTTTAAAACAGATTTTCAGCTACTTAAAGAATAAATACAAGTTTTGAAAAGAAAATAGAAAGTGAAACCAATTGTCTTCGGTTCTATATTATTCTGCTGAATACAATGGACAAGAGAAAACTTCCCAGCCAAGCTGTAACGATTTTTGCCTGGTCACCAAATAACCATTCGGTCTAATTTTATCCTGTTTAAATATTACGCCGTTTCTCTTGACGCTTTTCGTCGATTGCTGCTTTCAATTGATCTAATTGGGAGTAGTACTTGTTCGAATCAATCGTTTGGTTCTCCGGAAGGAGCTTATAGTAGAGGATTCCCTTTCAATCCCACCATATACAGAGCATCACCTTTTTTGGATGGAGATCGGCCTTTGGTACGGTTAGTAGTGGTTCATTTTGCTTGCCCAACGATTTCTTGTGTTACGTGTTGCGGTAAAGTATCCACTTTTCATCGCCCCTCACAATTTGCTTCAAAAGTGGAATATTTTAGTAACGTTTAAGTAGCGAATGGCCCACGGAAATACGGTCCTGTAGTGTTTTTCACTTAACTTGTGTGGAAGCCACACATTAAAACGACTAACATAACCAAGCTGATGCAAATGATTTTCAGTGTTTGATTTGAATATTTTTTGTATGTTGGCTATCGCCCGAGTCACATGCCGGTGATTATTCTCAAGTAATATCTTTATTTGATTGCTGTCAATCTCAACTGATTTACCTGACCAAGGAGTATCATTCAGCAAGAAATCTGCCGCGCAAAACTTCGCAAACCACTTTTGACAGGTTCGATCTATCACAGTACCTTCTCCATAAATTGCACAAATCTCTTTTTTTGCGTTTGAGTCACATTTATACATTTCTTAAAATAAGAAAGCATAATATACCGAAAACGCTGCTTATTTTCTTCGATCTTCAATGTTAGAATAAATAAACAAAACTATGCCTATTTTGCCATTTTATTTTAAATGTGCGTCACAATACAATCATGGGCGATCTTTTTTAATGAAGTTATTTATAACTATATGATCCTCCCCGTCCTAATGTCATCTATCAACGAAAACGGAATGGAATTTGTAGGCTGCAAATTAGAACAGTTTAATTGCATAAATATCTATTCTCAAAGAGCATTCTCTCTCTCTCTCTCTCTCTCTCTCTCTCTCTCTC
>VCCN01002734.1:961174-978189 GCA_006491835.1 Architeuthis dux | reverse complement strand
ATGCCTGGTCTAGAGACAAGACACAGTCAGTATGACTGGAGACAGAACGGGATACAGTGGATGACCACGTCACTCAGCGGGTTATGCTGTGCTACTTGTGCATTGCTTATTGTCCCCTTTCTGTTGGTTTCCTCTGCGCACCCCCATTGATAGGTTGGACTTTCCCAGTTTGAATTCAGTTGTCATTTTCCTAGACTGTTTGCCAACCAAGGCTGAAGAGCCCTGTCTGCCCTGCCATTTATCCAAAGCTTGAGGGAGAAGAGATGGATTCATGCCTTTCCCAAGAGCATTAGTGTGAAATGAATATAAACTGCCACAGCCAGAGTTTGAACTCAGTTTGCTGATTCCATTTTCTGCAGCTAACCATTAGACTACTTGCACATCTAAGATTTGTATCACGTGCTGGGAAGTTGGAAAATCTCCAATGTTTCCTTCTTCCTTTCCAAACCACCAGCCCTTGAGATAATGCTTAAGCTAGTTGCAAATGCATATAGCACATTGGCATTGGACATTTTATAATCAGTAAATTAAATAACAAAGTGTAAAGAAAATCTTTACATGCTTTTTTTTTTTCTCTGTGAATTAATGATAAAACTAATCACAGTCCATGTTCTTTTCAACATCCTAAGCAGTAGATATTTTTAAATTATTACATTTTAGTTTTTGCTTATAAATTAGATGACACACTTGATTTTATTTTTGTTTTCTTTTGAAATGTTGGCTAAATTTAGCATCAAGCCTCGGGCTTATAACTACAGCTTTATCTAATTTTCAAGTTTGTCTATTGTCTGATTATACAGATGCCTGAAATACCTTTTGTGGACTTAATTTCTTTGCTTTGCATTCTTAGATCACCCTTAGGCAATGTCTGACACCATTTATCCTCCCAGTATTCGGTTATAATTTGCAGTATTGCCTGTTAAACCTTGAAGGGTTTATGCAAAAACAGCAGATAGTTGTAAAATTCCATAATCCTACATCTATATGTTTATGGTTTTAATAGAAGCATTAGTTTTATTTGTTTGTTTTTTTTAATCTTCTACTTGTACTTGAGGTGTCGTGGGGAGGTGGATATGGCGGTTGGGTTATTTCGTCTGTTTGTTTTTATTCTGCTTTATTTTACTTGAGCAATTTTATGATCAAAGTGTAGTATCTGTTCTTCAAAACCACAATGGCCTCGAAGCTCGGAGAATCACGGCACTTCGGAGATCCCTGTGGCATGCTCGGGTATCGTCCTGGGAGTAGTTGCGCAGGATATCTTGGCTGTGGCTAGGATCAAAGTGGAGTATCTATGCTTCGAAACATGGCCTCAATGTTCAGAGAACCATGGCCAATCGTGGCATGCTCGGGTATCTCCGGATATCTGGGAAAAGTTGCACAGGATATCTTGGCCAGCTGGCTGGGAGGCGATCACCATCAGCATGCTCGGGATTCGTCCTAAGAAGCTTTTGACAACTGACCAACTTATCCCGGTCCTTGTGGCATTTGTCTCAGTGACAAGGATTTGGGATTCTCCCCGCATCAAGTCTCTAGTCACGGGGGACATGGGATCTCCCCCACCCTCCCACCTACTGAATTCAGCACTAAAAGACCCACCAAGGGTCGATGTGACGTTAAACAAAACCATTAATCAATCAATTGAGCAATTTTATTATAATCCACTTCCGGCTTGCTAGGCCCACATAGTTTCATCAGAGCCCTGTTAACTGTACATTTCTGGAACATGTTTCCTAGTCTGTCCATTGCCCACCTCTCACGACACTGGACGAGATGTTGGACTTTCACGGTTTGGAATCAGTTTTCTATCTCCTAGACTGGTTGCTAACCAAGGCTGAAGAGCCAAGTCTGCCCTGCCTATAATTGTGGGGAGGCAAGATGGATTCATGCCTTTCCCAAGGGCATTAGTGCAAAGTGAACGCCAACTGTCACAGCCAGAGTTTGAACTCTGTTCACTGATTCCATTTTCAGGGCATTAGGAGTGAGAATATAAGATGTTGTTCACTATACAACATTTAATAGATGTCAGCTTGTCAAACAATACAAATATTAGCTGTAAAGAAGTTCATAGGATGTATTTAACTTGCATAACCCATTGAATATATGCTATACATGATGCCACTTATAAAAGTAATGTCACTTTAAATTTTCAATCCAAAAGCCGTCAATCTGTTTTCAACAAACTGAAATCACAAAAATCTTAAAGGTTTGTCACACAATCCATGAAAATCGTCAAACCATTGATGAGATGATATCTGAAGTGACTGGTTTATCTTGGGGTTCATGCTAGTGAATGTTAGAAGATTTGAAAATGAAATGAGTTTCTGCAAAATTTGTTCCTTGTTTGCTCACAGAGGATTAAAAAACAACAATCATTTGAATGTGTGCCAGGATTTTATTGATTGATTGATTTGTTTAGCAGCATATCAACTCTTGATGCCAAAATCAGTTTAAACTTCCGAAAGTCAGAGGTTTTTTTTTTTTTAATAGTCTTGCGACTTTGGTGAAAGGTTATTTTTTTAAAACTAGTCTTGCGAATTTGGTGAAAAAACGGGGGGGGGGGTCTAACCCCTCTGCAGGGTATGCAATCAGCTTATTCTAGGCCCCAGCCAACAGTGCCGGCCAGGATTGAAGTTTGAAATGACCCACAGTTTCTTTCCAAAGTTGTGACCCTTTTCTATTTTTTCTTTTTTTTTTTTTTTCTTTTTTTAAATAATTCTGGTTATTTTTGTGTGTTTTCAAAACTGATTGCGCCATAGCAAGATTTGTGTACAGAATTTGTTTAGAAATGAAATACAAATTGCAAATAGAAGTAATTATTTTCATACGATTTGTGTGCATAAGCTGGCTTAGTGAAATTGGTTAAGGAATCATTAGCGTTTAATTAGGATTAGGAATGAGGTAAGTTCTGCTGTTAGCTTAATTTATTTGCTTTTGTTTACATGTGGAGAAGTTCAATTCTAAATTGAATACACCTTTGTTTTTAAACCTGAGAATTGTTAGTATTTATGCCTATCCATGATCTGTCCTTTTGCTGTGGATTATCAGAAGTGTATAACAGCAGGCTCATCTGATGGGTGCTACTGATACCATAAGTGTGGCAGACACAGTAGGAAGGGAGAGGGGAGAAAAGTTTGGTAGTTTAATAAGAGGATAGGAATGGAAATGAGAGAAAATCAGTTAGGTAGTTTAATAAGACTGTAGGAAGGGAGAGGGCTGATGACTGCTATGTGTGTGTGTGTGACGGACACGGCTCTTATTATATACATGATTTGCGTCATGAAATTTTCTATCATGTCAAACTGTTTTGTTTGTTCAGCAATTTGTAAGATCCTTTAATGAACGTAGATGTGTACAAGATGTGCATGGATCCTTTAATGAACGTAGATGTGTATAGATCCTTTAATGTATACAAAACGTAAAGAAAACAACTCAGTTGTCTCAAGAGATTCAAAATAGTTTTTCATCTGGTTTAAGACCTTATGCAGTTTCTTTTCTTTGTTTTTCAATAGAGCGCATACTGAAAATGTTGGATAAGATTGGGGCTGAAATGGTGATGAATGTTGCCAGGTTTTATGCTTAAGATAAACCTCACGGTGATAAGCCAACATGATTGGTATTTCATTAGTGATGCACTAACAATATATTGGACTGCAGTGCTCTTAAAAATACCAGTTGCAACTAGATGCTGGCTTATCTGATGCTTTTTCTGTATTGCAAAATGTTATTTGTATAAAGTATCTCCTTTATTTTTGCAATAATTCATTTTATTGAATAGTGGCTACATTTTTATCTGAATTTCTGAGATGGGGAATTATCATTAGTAAATACACTGAATTATTTGGACTAGTGTCCTCATCTTGGTTGTTATATATTCAGTGTTTCGACCATTGAACCCTCTGCCCTTTTTCAGGTGTCTGTCATAGTTGGTAATCTTCTGGGAATTTCAAACCAAAACCTTTATTCAATCCACCAGTGTAGATTGTTCTTGTATATTCTGGTTCAGCAGAAGAGGCAGACAAGTGACATCACAAGGAAGAATTAACTTATATCAAATATCCTCTTGCATGGACAGTGAAATAAGAACAATTTACCCCCACGGATTGAATAAAGGGTTTGGTTCTAAATTCTCTGCAGGTTACCAACTACGACAAGTAATCTGGAGGGTACAATGGTCAAAATGTTATGACTATAACCACCAAGATGAGGACATTTCTAATAATGCTACCTACTTTTTTCCCAAAACATCCTTCCACTCATTTACCTCTTTAACAACTTTTTATTTACTTTTTCTTAATAATAATTGTTTATGGGGAGAAATAGAAGTTCAAGTTGCAGATAGAAAAGAGTCTATTAATAAAATAATCTTGGTTTACATGTCTATACACCTGGCTAGCCATGGCTTAATTCAAATGTTAGTCATATTGATTTACATTCTGGCCTTAAATGCTTATAAGCCTGTGTAAAGCAACTAATTCTAGCCTAGTTTCCTTCTGACTTGGTTGTCATGAAAACTACATACACATTGTGCGACTAAATATCACACACGGCCAGGTTTATTTATAGATACAAAAGAATTGAAATCTTATATTCACTCCCATTTCTAAAGAAAAAAAAAACTGGCTTTCACGTTTGTTTCCACTTGAGTCATAATTTTTTTTTTTTTTATTTAAAAAAAAAAATCAGCTGATTTATTTATAAATTTGTGTAAATATTTATAATATTTGTATATTACTAGTTACCGTATTACCCGTGGAAAAAAATTAACGGATATATTAATTTCGATGAAATGGTTTTTTAATAAAGAAATTGTTCACACACATATGTATATGTATATGATCCGAATGCATCAAATTGCCACACATGTGTCAAAATAATTCAGTAGACCGTGGTTTTTGGAGAATACTCAATACCTGTGGTAGAGCAATAATATAAAGTGATGAAAAATCCAGAAGGTGAAACTAGTTGTACAACTAAAAAAAAAAAAAAAAAAATGTGTATGTGTATGTGTATGTGTATGTGTATGTGTATGTGTATGTGTGTTCAAGTGGTAGAGTCCATTGTTTCAAATGGTGGGCAAGAGATACTTTTCATCAGAAAAATTGTTACCTTTAAGTGGAAGAGTCCATTGTTACAGACAGAAACAAACAGAAAAAAGTCACTGTTCATCATATAGATTGACGGATGGTCATCTCTGATTTTCTTCTTGCTGCATGTGTAGATCTTAGTTAAAAGAAATAAACTGTGGGGAGATAATTTCAGTTTCTGTTACAAATTAAATGACATGGTAACAAGCCAGATGAAAAGAATTTGGCACACAAGTACGGACATATATCCTGGTACAGTTGTACCTCTTTGATCCAGGGACCTGGTCATGGCTGGACCACAACAAATGCTGGAAAACAAATCTTTCTAACAGTATGAAAAATGTTCTCCAAGCGGAAAAAAAAACTGGGGACTATCATTCGCTGTGAGTGTCAGTCGTCATCGTTGTATCCTATTTCTCAATTGGATAACTTTGTTATTCCTTAACATATTTCAATGAAATTTTGTATGTAGGCTTGTGGAGAGATTCTACCTGGGGAATGATGAGTTATGGCTAATCTGATAGTTTGTTTACATTTTATAAGCAAAAATTTTGTTTTTGTTTACAATTGGAAAAATTTCTCAAATTTTGACCGATTTTGCTGAAATTTTGCTATAATGTTGACAAAACCCTAGGAATTGAAAAATGGTGAGTTATCCAATTGTTTGTTTACATTTTATAACCATATGTCAACATGCAAAAATATTGAACTTGGGAACTGCTGCTGAACTGTTAGAATGAAAATTGTTATACAGGTTTTTGGACACTTAATTACTGAAAATATAACGTTTTTAAGATTTTATGGTTTAAATAAAAAAAAAATTGAATATCTTTGAATTAACAGTCCTAATAAACAACTATTTGCCACAATCCCTCTCACTATATTTTAACCATTTTTTTGTCGGGACCTTTTATATTTGTAAGATTTCTTTACATGTGAGTGTTACCATGATTCAAAAATGATGGATTATCTACCTATGGATCGCCACTTCTGCCTAGGTTCAGAATATCTGTGCTCTGCCTAGGATCAAAGTGTTGCTCCCTAGCACTTCTGCCAAGGATCAGAGTGTAGTATATGTGCACTCACTGAAAAGTGTTGCGCACAACAAAAAAAAATAATGGCTACATATTGCATTTTATTTATATGGATATATTTTTGGGGGGTATCACTATGATTGACATTTTTTTTTACTTATTTGTATCAGAATATAAAATAAGAATAATTGATCACTGCACACAATTTTGCTATTAACATAATTATGGAGTTAGATGAAATCCATACTTAGCAAAACCGCTTGTATCATTACTACACAAAAATGAGGATGATCACTGCACATTTCTGGATGATCGGTGCATGCTTATTTTATATGTTGATTTGTATTACTAACTAGAAAGAAATCATCTATAGTCTTCATTGTCCAGTGACTACTCATAACCTCTTAATACTCATCTGCTGACGGTCTCTTATTTTCTTCTGGAATTTTCTGTAAGCAAACAAATCACTACCATTTATAGACTAATGCAGGATCACAGATGAAGACTTCATGGCTTCTTCTTATTAAGACGAATCTTTGAGTCTTGTCAAACCAAATAGTGATTAGATCAAGATCCTCTATCTCTTGGCTACTTGTGGAAACTTGTTTGTTTGCTTTCCTTAGTGGATTGTATTCAATATATTTACCCCAGTTTCTCTGGAGATTCACATCAACTACTCACTTGGTTAGATTAGAGTGTATTGTTTAGCTCTGTAAATTTGGGCAATCATACATTTTACCACAATTGACTTGAACCTGTTCCTCATTTGCTTGATTTGGAAATGTGGTGGGGAGAATTACTACATATCATAAGATGACTTGTCTGTTTCTATCTAATCCCTTTCATACAAAGATACTTAAGTCTTAGGAACAAATTTCAGTTGTTGAGAATTGCTATGGTCTGATATTCTATATTTAGTGCTGGGTTAGTTAGGTTCATTATGATTCAGTTATTCTGCTGAACATTCTGGCTTTGAAATCCCCTAGTAGAACAGTAGAAGTTGTTGTTGAAAACAGCCATTCTCAATCTTTTTTTTACCACAGACTCCTTAGAGCTCTTCCAAGGTTCCATGGCCCCCTATTAAACCAGGATACAACACAAACAGATATTCATTTTCTTTCAAATAGTTCTTTGGAAGATTGAACTCCTTTTTGTTGTTTGTGTTGTTAACACAACGTTTCAGCCCATCCATTCTTTGGCCATCTTCAGGTGTAATATCCGAATGTGATTGGGTAAAAAGAAGTTTTTAATTTCAAAGAAGGTAACCCTTATAGCATGGGATTCGGGTGTTTCTTTATCCTTGTCTTGTCGGGTTTGGGCCTGTTGTGCAGTGCAAGCCGCATTTGGGTTAAACTCTACACTTGTCAGACTGATGTATTCAGTCGACATGTTGATATGAACTGCCTCTTTGATTTTTCCCTTTGGTTTCCACTGCTCACCAGGCCCAAACCCAACAAAATATGGATAAAGAAACACCCGAAGCCTACGTTATAAGATAATATAGGAATAAACAAAATACAAATTATTTCAAAATAAATGCCTGAAAGATTATAGCTCAAGACTTTAATTATTTAACGTCTATATCATCAATGTCCGTACAGATCTCAAAGCAGTCAACCATTTTTTTAGAGCACACATTCAAGCATTTCAGGAATTATCTTCTTAACTGCCTCATTAATACATTTATATCAGCCGCATCTCTAATTCTTCTGAGGTAAACTTCAAACATAATGAAACTCCATGGAAAGAATTCCATGGGTTTTAAATCTGGAGACTGCACTGCTCAAGGCTGAGATCCTCCACATCCGATCCATTGACTTGAAAAATGATTGTTCTGGGAATCCTGAAAAATTAGGAATAGATTGTGCATGTCAAGATACATGGTTACAATAATTGTCACTTTAGCACAAAAGAAAGGCCCATAAACCGTTGATTCAATCATACCAAGCCCAACATTCACTTTTAGCAAATCTCTTCCCCTATCCTACTATAATTCACCAAATATCTGTCCTCCCGTCTGTATGTGACAGCATAACTCAGGAACCACGCAACATATCCCCATGAAATTTTATGTGCATACTAATAGGATCCCAGGTATATTTTTAGCGTATTAATTTTTGAAACTTCAAAATAAATAATATTGTGGGGTCTGCATTCTTGCTCACCTTAATAATAATGATTTGATTTCCATCTATCTATCGTATTATAATTCACCTATCTTTTGTGAAATCCCCCGAGATATTTAAATTAAATGTGAACAAAGAGTTCATGATAGTGATGATTTTCAAATGAGGTATTAATATTATTCAATAAATACATAGTTCAGATTGCTTTATCATTGAACAAAATGTTGTCAATTAGATTCCCACTTTTAATTTGATTAAGTTTGGCGCACATTCTTGCTCTTCATGGATATTCTTCTTGCAAGTTGTGGAGGACTTGAATGAATGTGGTGAGGCTTTTTTTTAATATCAAAACATAGATCCCATTCAATTTTTCTTGATCTTGGCCATCCAGATCTCCTGTCATCATGCACAGATCCAGTCTGAATACTGAATTTGTTCTGTAATTCCCAAATATCCTTGTTTCTAGTGCATGTTTTCTTGTACTTTCTCAAGATTTTCTCTAATTTTATTACACTTCATGCTTTTTATACTACATAAGCCTGTTCTTGCACATCGTCAATGATATGGGCCTCAAAAGAAAATTAACAAAACAAAATCAATTGAAACATTATAAACACATGGATTTTGTATAACAAAAAGCATACTATTATGCTAATATTAAAATTGTTCAAAATCCCCCCCCCCCCATTTCACTAAAGAGATCTTTAGGAACATCCTGTATTGTTGAGCTCTTATCAATGGAGGATATATTAATAGATTAAATAGCAACGGATTGTACAAATTTATCTACATTCTGATCCATAATCTGTTAACTCTTGGAAAACATGCCTTAGCGTTCAGGTTAATGTACTGGTCTTTCAAATGGAATTCTCTCCTCACTGAGTGCTCCACTAATTTGGGGTTGTACGTAGATTTCTGTCTGTAGAAATCTACGTACAACCCCAAATTAGTGGAGCACTCAGTGAGGAGAGAATTCCATTTGCAAGACCAGTACATTAACCTGAACTTTATAGAAAGGAATTTGTTTTTCTGTGTATTCAGCTTATCTTTTAACCTGTTCACAGACAAGATCTATATAAAAACAACCATATATCTATATCTAAATCTTATGATTTTTCTTCTCTTCTAATATATTCTTCATTGATAAACTCTGCCTTACTCTTTTGTAACCACTCTTTCCCACCATGTGACTTTGAAGAAAATTCGGACACGAGCATCACCTCTCCCAAAATAAAAATAAAACAAAAAAAAAAATAAAGGGAGAAAGCATAACATTTGATCATAACTTGTCCTGAAGTTGCCATTCTTTTACAAGATGGCAATATCTCCTTGTGCAAACACAGGAAATGACAACTAGTGAATTTTATCTCAATACATGTATATATTACATTAGATATTCCGTCATACATATCCGTTGATTTGTACGAAAATAAAAACGTTTTAAACATGCAATGAAGACGCTTCATCAGTTGTTTTTTTTTTTTTTAGGAGAAAACCCCAACACAGATTACAACATTAAAAATATACTAGGCAGATCTTTTATTTTCTTAATTAGGGATTTCACAAGAATGGTTACTTTTCTGAAAAACCCAACAACATACAACTGGGAAAGACTAAATCTGAGTATATATAACTAAACAACCCAGTGACCCATTGGGTCACTAATTGGTATGAGTACGAACACAGACCTTGCAATATTACTTTTCAGTTGCAAATCACCCGGACATTTCTTGAATTCTGTAAGTGCATTTTAGGGGTACATTAATTTAGAACCGCTGGCAACAATGCGCCATTGCGGTTACTTGGAGGTCAGTCACACACAGATAAAATGAATCGGTCTTTTAGTATTATATAGATGTATGTGTTATCCGCCTTCCATTGATTTAATTTTAACTTCTGCTGTATTTTAGTCCTTATTTGGGAAATTTCCATCATTAATTAGGTGATGTACAAAGTCTGGTAATTCTCTTTCAAAAAATGTGTCAAGATTTGGGACACACACATATATACATAATTGGATTCCTATTCAAACACAATGCAATGTTTTGGTTACAAAGTTTGATATTTGCAAACAAGGAGATAGAATGCTACCTCATTTAAAAAAGATAATAAAAAAAAACATTTTTCAAGTTATAATAATTTAAATGTTTGCAGCAGTTTGAACAGGATTTCTGCTTCATTACTCGACATTTTATTATTTTATGACTACCGTATATACTGGTATATAAACGGACATTTAATATGAAGATAAAAATAACTAAAAAAAGAACTATGCAAATATTACACTGCATCCAATGTACTGGTATTATGACTTATCTTTAGATTGGCCGGCCTTGTGGCTAAAATAGTTGCATATTTCCTGGTGTCAGAGGTCGGGTATTTGTTTGCCTCCTCATGAGGGTAAATTCGATACAAGGTTTGGTTTATTGTGGGGGGGGCCCCCACACACGTACAAGTGGGTGTCAGAAATTGTCTAGTTCCATTGGCACTCGTCTTCTTAATTCAGGGATTAACCCTGACCCCCTACCCCTCTTAGTGCAAAAGGGAGTTGTAGCCGGGGGGGGCAGGTCCCTTAGAACTAGCCGGTTGCCTACCCCTGGCCATGATTTTTTTTTTTTTTTTTCTAGCTGGCAGGCCCTCCCCATTTATAAGATTGGTGCAGCACATTCTTCCTATTGCTCTGCCTCCTTCTTTGCCTCATTAGTCTTGTGTCATACTAAGCTTTATAAATAGGAAGTGGACATTTAGATTCATTCTAGGATGGTGCTCCCGTTTGATTTGACTTCTATATAGAGTTGTAATGTATGTATGTTTGTACTCTTATAACTCGAGAACTACGAATCCCAGACAAAAAATAAAAATCGAATTCAGCATGTCTCTATCTACCTACAGCATATGTTATGGGCGAATTTTTAAAAAATTAATTTTAATAGAATTTTTCATAATCTTTGCATATTTTTTGGACATCCGAAAAGTATCCATCCAACAGCCATTGTTTTAAAAAGTATGTCGTGTTTGTCTCTAGGGTTTGGGGAGGTGACCATGTCTAAATAGAATCCAGCCAATGGCTGTAGCTACCCGCTACGCTCCCTTAGGAGGGGACGGGGGGGTTGCTTCCACCGGAACTAGCTGAAAACTGAAAAGGTTTTCAGGTAGTATGAAATATTTGTCTTAATTGCATTGTTCTTAATGTTTACATATTTCAAAATATTTTTCAAGTGTATTCATTTGTTGATTTCTTTTGTTTTCCAATTTTGTTTTTGTTAATAATTTACCAATTTATACTTTAGATATGTCTGCAGTAATTACACTTGACAATGCAGCATAGTTTGAATGACTTGCATTCTATCAGATTAACATTGACTGTTACAGGGACAAATAACCTTTGAACTTGTCATGTAACTTTTGCAATTACTCAGTTATGTGTTTGGCTAATAATTTGATATACCATACAGCAGTAGTTCCAAAACTTTTCCCTTCTCACATTCCCTCATAACCTACAGGGAGCCACGGTGCACACTTTGGGAATCACTGCCATCCAGTAATAAGTTTATTTATAATACTGACTCATTTTGGAGATTTTTTTCAGTATTAATAAGTATGACAAACTTGAAGTTTCATAAATTTCACAAGAACTAGTGTCCACTTCAATTCATGGACTATTTTGAAGAATGTGTTTGAGAAAACTTTAATATAAAACAGAGCACTAATAGTACATGGTGATATATCAGTGTTTGCATGTATTAAATTAAAGATTGCACTAAACTGCACCACTAGTATTCGGTCAAATAAGTTTCTCAATAATTATTTACAATTCCGGATAACACTAACTGAGGCTTGACTGCTATTACTTGAATCTTATGATAGACTGTTCAAAAATTATCTAAATCCTGGAAGAAGTTTTCAAAATGGTCATATTGATCAGATCAGATTTATTCTAAGAGATAATTGCTTCCCATTGCTTCTCTCCTTTAAGTTCACTTTTAACTGCATATATTTTGGTACTTGGCCATGTTTCTTCTAAAATGTTATAAGAATTTGGTATGGACCAAATGTTTTATGTAATTAGTTGCTTGAAAAAAACCTGAACAGTTACAGCTTTTTTTAACCTTTGCAAAAACTATATTATTTTTCATCCCATGCTGACTTAATTATCATTAGTTTTAATCCTAAAATAGCATAGTACCTGTCAAGAATGACTGGATTATTTACACATGGATTGGCACTTCTGACTAGGATCAGTATCTGTGTGCTCTGCCTAGGATCAAAGTGTTGCGCCCCGGCCCTCTGCCTATGTTCAGAGTATAGTATCGAAGTGCTCATTGAAAGGTGTTATACTCAAAGGTCTGTGTATATAATATATATGGAAACACATTGTATTTTATATATGTGAATTGTTATATTCTTAACTGAAAATTGTGCATTTTTACTAGTATATAAACTGGATGGTTTCAGTTGGTGCATTGTGTAAGATTGGATCATCATGAAATAGCTGTTTCTTGTTTTAATTTTGAGCTGAACATTTGAATACCTTGTAGAGCAACAGGCATGTACTAGTTGGACAAGACATTGGTAACTTGACTCATATTTTATGTGTGAGAGTTTGGATTTGACTCTGTCTATTTACTGATATAGCTAGGTGAGTTATCCTGGAAATTCCACTGTTAAGTGCTATAGCTAATTTAATGTTGATATAGTCAATTGAGTTTTTGTTTTTGAAAATGAAACCTAGGAATGCTCTTTTAAACTTTCTAGAAGGTCTTCATATCTTGTGCCTAATTGTAAGTCCTTTGATAATCTACAATTTACAAATGCAATAAATGTTGTAACAGTACTATTTAATGACACACATGTTCTAACAGCATGTTTATTTTTATATTCTTGCAAGACTATTGTTAGAGATTAGTTTGCAGCAACAGCTTTCAGTGGATTATTTTAAAAACTAAAAACCATATGTGGGACATTAGATTGTAAAATTGTAATAAAAAGTAATTTTTGACAGTACTTTTTAGTTTCTCATTATTAATAAACTCTATATAAAATCCACCCGTTAAAATGGTAAATTCATTATAACAGCATTCTTAAATCCCTGTGGGAGCCATAATAATGGGAGTCTACTGTTTTTAATTTAGAAAATGAATGTTCTTGTGGCCATGGTTTTATACAATAAATGCAGTGGACTGATGCTCAACTAGTTTGAGCTTCATTTATAAATATTGTCAGTAAACCTTGCATAACATAGCCAAAATAAACACTTTTAAAAACCTAGATGTATAGCATATAACACTTTAAAGATAAAAATGAATTTGACTATGAATTTTGGCTATTTGAGCATCAATGTACCCTAGTCCCCAATCTTCTTTGCCCAGAGGACCAGTTTAATATTGACAATATTCTTGAGGACCGGACCAGCCAACGGGATATAGTCACTTATAAATGGCTAATACACTCAATTTTGTTTCTAAAATAATTCATCTATCAAATTTAATATTAAGAAATCCAAGGAAATGAATTTGTTTTGTTTTCCTCGCAGCCTGGTCGCACATCATTTGTGGCCCAGTACCAGTCCATGACCCAATGGTTGGGAACTACTGCCCTAGAAAGAAAATCATTAGACATAGTCCAAATATCTTCTTAAATCTATGTTACAATGGTAGGAGTTTTTACTCTATCCACTTTTCCTTTATGACAACATTACATTGGCCTATATGTCAATAACAGGCGTCCTATTGTCATTTAAGCATTTATTGTTTCTATCTTCGAATCTGTCTTGTGAACATACAATATACTAAGGCCTTTGTTAACACTACACCAACCACGTCTTGTACTAAAAACTGTCACGTGTCCAAACCTGTTGCTATGTCATGAATTACTTTAATCCTCTAAGAGTTTCTGTTGCTGTTTCCTCCCCTGTTAGAGAATCACACCTTATCCAATCAGTGTTTTACTTATATTTTTACCCAATCAGCAATCGATGTCTCTTATTGGCTTTTTTCTAAAAAATAAAAAAACTTTTCTTACCTTCTCTTTTATCTTGAGGAAGTGCTGGGTGGTCGATCGGGTAATGGAGTCGGCAAGCTGCATTTAAATTCCGGCTGGGACAATGTTCACCTTACACTAATGTACTTGGGAAATGTATGAATCCATCTCTCCCCCCCCCCCAGCTATGAGTAAAATAGTGTAGGGTGAAGTGAGTGATGCCACTTCAGGTGTTTGTCGCCCATTAAGTCTGTTTCACTGTAAAACCAGGGCCGAGTAAGTAGTAATGATTTATGGAGCCCAAGCAGGACCAGCTGGAGTCATAGTCAGCATAAGGGCACTACTTAAGACCATAGAGTGATGGTTAGCAAGCTTATCTCTAATTCACTAATGTTCAATCCTTGCTGAATGCTCCATTACTATGACCTTATACCAGGCTTAGTAGAGTGTTTTCCCATGAAGCAATGGTGAGCAAGCAAGTTTTGCAAACCATTAGCACTGAAGTTAATTCAATCATCATTGGGTGTCCCCATACCAAAGTTAAGCTTAATAATTACCTATATATGGATTAATTGATACTGAATCCACTTTTTCTCAGAGTTTAGCCCACAAGTGTCCTATAGAAAAGAATCAGCCCTCCAAAAATTGTTTCTGCTTTTTTTTTTTTTTTTTTTTTTTTTTTTTTTTGTTGGTTGGAGTTTGCTTCTTTTTCCATGCTTCTAACCATTAGGCCACTCACACCTCCATGACCATAAAGGATACATTTTGGACACAAATCAAAGAAAAGTGTGTAGATGGTATTTTAGAATAGGCTGCATAGAGGTTGGAAAAGGGGCTTACTTTCTCAACCTTTTTAGACCAGAGAAACCCTATATAACTATAAATAACTTTCATATCTCAAAGAACCCTTGCATAAAGATATATGTACAGCTAACGACACATCAGTGTGTTCAAACATTTATATGTATTTTAATCTCAAAGTGATTATCAGTATTTTACAGTGTACAGGAAGATAGGATTTTATACATATGTTTTCATTTTGGTGAACATTCTAAGATATTCTATTTCTTTTTCAATCCCCCCCCTCTCACCAAAAGGATATTTAATATAATAATAAATATAAAATGGAAATCAGTTTCCTTGAATAAATATTGATAAGTTTAGCTTAGCTTTCATAAAATTAATGTTTTTCATAAACCTTATATACTTATTAAATTATCAAATAACTGTTTTGTTGCCATGTCGAACCGCCTTTTCGACCGTGTGTTGATGGAAGTTGTCCGTGGCAACATGTTCTCCATAATGACAGCGGGAACAGGCAGAGTTGTCCGTCTAAAAAACAAAAAAAAAATGGCCTATTTTATATACATATAATTATAAAAGAATGCTATTTGATAGTATATTTCTTATCTTGAAATAAATGTCTCACGTTGGAAAGTTTATTGATTTGATATAAAGGAAAACAGTTTTCTAAAGATAGTCTAAAGATGATTCATATGACTTTCAAGATATCGTTGGCATTCACTAAAAATCGTTGAGCGATGCATAGTCACGGGTAGGGGTTCTTTAAAGGTGTTCTTGTATATTTAAATTTTATAATACGAGCGTTGAATAAAAAAAACGTTTTAACGGACTACTGTCTGTTCCCGCAGCCATTGACACACGTTAGAAGAGCCAGCTGGTCTCGTGCGGTTCATCATGGCGTTGAGCAGCTATGGAGCCTATTTGGCGAATGAGCTTCAATGCCTTGGAGCCTATCAAGCCAGACGTTTCAAACGCAACCAGTACAAACTCATACCTATCGGTCAGTGAGCGATATTTGGCTGTCTTCCACTCCTCTGCCCATTGGGCGATGATACCTGGCTCAATGGCCGACGAGATTGATTAAGGAAAATTAAGTTTGGAAGTTTATTAGCGAATATGAGTGACGCACGTATAAAACTTTTGTGGAACCCCAAACAATATATCACGGAACCCATGTTCGATAAAGGCTGCTTTATAGTATCGTATCAGTCAAATCATTATCAATATTGGGAATAATATTTATTTAATCTTGTTAAGAGTTCATGTGTAATGATTTCCATTGCACAGCCAGGATTTATACATATATGCCTTTTTTTTCCCCTCTAATCTGTTTCTTTGCTTCAACTAAGGTGTAACATTGTAACAAGGTGTTTTTTTGTTTTTTTTTAAAGAACTGTGTACAAACTTAATTTTTGCGACTATAGTAACACTTAAATCATACAATGTGTTAGTGAAAAGTCTTAATCCAAACCAGCATTCCAAGGAAAATTATGAAAACTTCCGCAGCTAAAATAAGCCTTCTTGATTTCCTTGTCACAGTGACGAGCAATATGACCAAGCTGGTTGCATAAGTAGCAGCGTTTCTCAGCATAACAGTAATGTGCTGTGTGGCCAATTTCTTTGCAGTTGAAGCAGCAGTCTTGTCTAGAGTAGCATTCAATTCATATGACTGCGGTCAACTAAACACATGTGTCCTCTACTAATAACACAATACAGTAATGGCTGCTCGTTGACCAGAACGTAAAACAGTGCCCCCTAGCGGAAGTCTTCTGCCTTCCGCCACCCATATATGCTGTGTTGTGGGTGATCATTTAAAAAGTTGGAAAAAGGGGTGATCAATGGATAAGTTACTTCTTTCGCCTTTTGTTAGGCTGTGATCACTAACAAAACGATCGGGCACAAACTAGTGACCAATTTAGCATAAACTTGAATATTGAACCCCCTCTAAAAAATATTTTCCCTACTCCTTGAGGGGAGTGTATGTGCAA
>VCCN01002734.1:910106-920500 GCA_006491835.1 Architeuthis dux | reverse complement strand
AATAAGTGTCATTATAATTATCATATATATATATATATCAGCCCCTCCCACACACACACACACACACACACTGTCCAGAAGTAGAGCATTCTCATAAAAACCTTTCATAAACCAAAATGGTGTAAAGCAGAGAAGCAGTTACCATTTATGTGTGAAAGATTTTTGAGCATTCCTAGAGCCCAAGAAATGGTGATGATGGTATGTTAGACTGAGTCGTTGTGGTGGTGGGAGGTACAGGAAATTGGAGTGTGTGAGAGAGAGAGAGGTGGGGAGAGAGAGTGACAAGATAAAGAGTCCTTGACATAGTGAAACCAGTAAGTGATAACAACTGATCAGAAAAGTACAGAGATAACAGCTCAAGTCAGAATTATGTTCAAAAGTTTCTCAATTTACCATATTTCCAGGCATCCAGGATGCTCTGATGCACACCAATTTTGGAAAAGAAAAAAAAAGAAAATTAAAGTAACATTTGGTTTTGTAGGACGCAGGATAAATTTTCGAGACTTATTTTGGGGTGGAATAGAGTCTTCAGGGGTATGAAGTGTAAACTAAATATAACATTTTTGTCAAATCAGCATTTTTCCTCTAGAAATTTATGTGCTAGATTTTCTCCTTTTACAGACAGTCTTGGCTCTCTCTCTCTCTCTCTCTCTCTCACAGACAAATATACATCACTGTTTTTCGTCAATCCCTAAATCCTGTAGACCCTAAATTCAAAATTCTGCTTGCAGGCTGCAACCGGAGAATGTTAGCATGTTGCACACACATCTATTTCTTGTAAAAAGTCTAACCAAATACTTAATTTATAAGTTGAAAGTACCTACCTATATGTCTTCTTCGTCTACAGTGGTTCTCAACCTTTTTTGTATGCACCCCTCCCCTCCAAGATTGTCTGACTCAAAAAGTGCATTTGTAGAAAGATCAATATTTCAACAGTTTGAATCTGCCAATCTATGATCCCAATTCCCCCAGGGGAGATGGGAAGTTTGATCTAAGAGATGTGAGAAAGATGATCTTGTTGACTGTGTGTGTGTGTGTGTGTGTGTGTGTATATATATATTTGATATATTCAACCTCCACTGTTTTATTACATTTACTACAATTATTACAACTGTTTCAATGTATATTGTCTTGGATGTGTATTAATTTATGTATTTATTTTTTTGCAGACCATAACAGGGGCTATGAGTACATTAAACCCACCTGTAGAGCTGGATGATCCGAGTTTAAAATTCCGGGTCAATTACATTCAAGAAGTTGCAAGTCAGCCAGATTTTAATTATCCACCAGTAAGTCTATGCTATCCAAATCTTTTTCTTTTTATGTATATATAATATTTACATATGCACTCTCACCTTCCTATATACATACAAGTATTATGTTATCACTATTATAATGTATCATTTTAATCTATTTTGCTGTGTGTTTTGTTTTGTTAAAATCTTTGCCTTTCATAATTTAAAATTTTGAATACAATGCTCAATTATTGCAATTTACTAGATCTATTTTGAATATTAAGTTCATTTCAGGTCCTGTACCCCCCCCCCCAATTGTGTGATTTGCCTTCATCAAGTTAAATCAGCTTAAACAAATTTATACTAAATTCCATTTTTCATTGTAATTCCTCATTATTCAAAGTTTTCATAGATAAATTTTCTTGATAAACTTTATTACAGATGATCTTTAGAATCAATATAGTTTGGTCTTATTTAACATATTTCATAGATTTTCATTATTCAATGGTTTGAAGAAGATTTGGGGTTTTAGGAACATAAATACCAAAATAATTAATCTTGACCAGTTAACAAAAAATTCAATAAGGCAGAGACCCAGAATAGTAGGCATTAATACTACTAGAATTTTGTCTGAATTTTGTTCGATGGGGTGTTTTAATCATTGTATGTGGTATAGTCGGGCTATTTTCCTTGTCTATGTTATTTGTTTTTTTCCACAAGGTTTCGGTTATGTACCCTCCAATCTTCTTTGGGTCTCCTTTGTTCATTCCAGAACAAATCAGAAATCAGAAATGTATTCAATTTAATACACAATTGTAAAAGGTATAAAAGAGGGAAAATAAAAACCTGTATTATCAGAGTAAGATAAACAAACAAAAAATACAGTAAACATCAATGATTTACACATTCCAGAAAAGTTACCCTGTAAAAATACATTTATATCTTAGGAGAGACTCAGCCCCCTTCCACCGCAGTCTAAAGATCACCTAATTAGATCTCAATCGCTGGCTGTTTATTCTGTCTCTCCAGAGTTTATATTATTTTGTATTTATATTGTTAGTATCTTTTTGTTTAAATGATATTAACTAAATTAAAAGATCTAATATAGAGTAATTCATCAAACAATGATTCAAAGACCTATTCAACTAACCAAATACTTAATTTATAAGAAACAAATATACGTATGCAATATGCTGAAATTTTCTGGTTGCAGCCTGCAAGCAGAATTTTGAATTTAGGAATTTAGGCAGTGGTGACCTCAAAAGCAGAAATATACAATATTCTTTAAAAAAATTAATATGTATTTCAATGGATGGGTGACTCAAAATTGGAAAGAACTGGAAGTAACCATGTGCAAAGAAACAGGAGAAAAGAACTACAGTAATAAATTTGTTGGCAACAATAATGTCTTTAAAATTTCTAACATAGTGTTAATTTATTTTTTCTTCAAAAACCCTGTTAAATTCAATTTGCAAGATGAAACTGATGTGCAATTCTTAATTTTGTCTGGCAGTTAATTATATTGAATTAGTACATAAAACCTGAAAGGATTCTTTTAGTGTTTTAATAATCACTTAAATCTAGATAGATTTATAAAACAAAATACAGCTTTGCTTATATTTAAATTTGTTTTCTCCAAGATAGCATTACTTTTGACAAAGTACTAAGATGTTTCACTTGTCTTAGTCTTTCAAGTTTTACACCATCAATCTCCAGATCTGTAAGAGTAATATTCTCGAGTTTCTTGAGAGCTGGTTTAATACCTATAAACATAAATTTTCTTTTACCGGCATTTGAAAATTAAAAAGTTGTCATTACAATAGTCTGTAACTTTGGTTAAAACATTATTAGCTTTAACAATAGTTTGATTTTTACATCTATACCAGACCCAAAAAACAAATCTATACCAGACCAAAAAAACAAATCTATACCAGACCCAAAAAACAAATCTATACCAGACCCAAAAAACAAATCCGCATACTGATGATACAACCCGTCCCAAATATGCCATCTCATATCAGACACCAAAATAGTAAATAATAATGACCCAAGGATCGATCCCCATGGAACAACATTTTCAATATGAATCCATTCTGATTTTTGTTCACCCACAATATTTTTTACATTAAAGTCAGACAATGTAAATCTCTACATTGTTTCATGGTTAGCCAGCCAAGTCTACCCACAGGTCAATATAGTTGTAAGATTCAGACCTTCCGATGTCGAAAATAAAATAGCAACACATGTCCACAATTACTCTCTGATACCTATTGGACAAGTAAGAGATCACCCACAGGCAGGTTTTATGCTGAAAACCCAAAATTTTTAGTTTTTCAATTAAAATCTAATGGTTGTCAGTGTCGAAAGTTTTTGAAAAATCATGGAATATTAGAAAAGTAATGTCTGAATCATCAATGGCATCCAGTATACCATCAGTAATTTTGAGTAGAACTGTTGTTGTACTGTGATTTCTCCTGTAGGCAGATTGATAAGGATCAAGCAGACAGTGTTTTTGGAGATAGGCAACATTCTGTATATTTGCAGCCTTCTCCCAGAAAGTAGGAAGCAAGCTAATGGGTCTAAAATCTCTTCCTTACAGTGGTACATCACATTTAGGAATGGGTGTTATTCAAGCTCTCTGTCAAAGTGTAGTATCTTTTCTTCGAAACTGCCATGGCCTCAAAGTTCAGAGAATCACGGCCCTTCGGGGGTCCTTGTGGCATGCTCGGGTATCATCCTGGGAGAAGTTGCACAGGGTTTCTTGGCCAGCTGGTCAGGAGGTGATCACCATTAGCATGCTCAGGATTTGTCATGAGAAGCTTTTGGGATCCACCCCTCCCTTTATCCCGGTCCTCGTGGCATTTGTCTCGGTGACAGGGATTTGGGATTCTCGAGTCTCTAGTCACGGGGACATAGGATCCCCCCCCACCCAACTGAATTCGGCTCTAAATGACCCACCAAGGGTCGATGTGCCGTTAAACAAAACAATCAATCAAGCTCTCTTAACATCTTTCTGGAAACCTACCAAGTTCAAAGGATACATTTATAATATGTGTAAGTACGGTGGAAATACAAGGTAACAAACGTTTATACTAGAAATATTAATATCGTCAACTCCACTGGATTTGGATTTAATAGACTTTACTATTTTGATGACATCTTCCTCAGAGATCGGTTTGAAGGAGAACATATGAATGCAAGGTATTGTTTTTGTAGAGGTTAGTTATTCTACTGTTAATGAAATTTTCATATACTCTTGTTTTACTCTAAAAATCTGATTAAAATGTCAGCAGAAAAATTAAAATTTGCCAAAGTTTTTTGGCCACATTATAAAAATCTTTTGAACTTGAAACTTTGCTGTTTATAGAGTCTTTAAACATCTTTTGCTGTGATGTTCTCATCATAGAAGTTAGTTTATTTCTCAAAAGTTTGTAAGCCTCCCAGTATTTGGTTTCCCCAGTTTGGTTAAAACTATACTTGCATCCATCTGTCTGATTCAGCGTCTCACGAATCTTGTTCGTAATCCAGGGTGTAGCAGTCTTATTGCTGACCACAAACGTTTTGTAAGGTGCAAATTTATCTAGAATGCCATTTAATAAATTTTTCAAGATCAAAACCGTATCTACACTATCCACACAAAGAATATTTTCCCATGGCTCTAATTGAACAGCTTGGAGAAATTTATTTCTAATTCCTGAAATCTCTCTTCCTAATAACACAAGGTTTAAATTTTACTTTTTTTTTATGTTATAAGCACAATAAGTAAAACAATGATCACTGATTCCTGGAGCATTGCTAAACACCTGTAAACAAAACATGGTTTAGTAACTAATAATAGGTGAATTAATGGTTTAGACTTATCAGTGATTCTAGTTGGTGATGCTACCATTTGAGCCAGGGAGAAAGGTTCAAGTAAGGAGTCTGATAGAACTTTAGATTTGTATGAATCCGTATTTGAGAAGTCAATATTGAAATCCCCAGCCAAAATAGTGTGCTCATATTTGTTATAGATGTAAATCAAACTATCATAAGCCCCACGAAAAACTCCACATGGTATGTTTGGGGGTTTTGTAAAGGGTCCCAATAGCTATTTTAGCCCTTCCAACATCCATCTTGACCCATAACATTTCAGGCATTTCACACACACATTGGGTATTTTTATTACTTAAAACTTTGTGTACTGCTTTCTCAAATAAAGGCAAACTCCAGTGCCTCTTCTATTTTTTTCTGTCTGCTCTTAATATATTAAAGTCATCAAACATAAATCAATCCTTCAGAGTATCACTTGTTAGCCAAGATTCCGAGATAGCAAAAGCATCAAAGCAGGTTTTATCCAAAACCAGTTTCAATTCAACAAAGGCCGGAGGGTACACCTGATGAAGGCCAGAGGGTACATTTGATGAAGGCCGGAGGGTACACCCGATGTAGGCTGGACGGTACACCTTGTGAAAAAAAATGAAGAACATAGACGAGGAGAATCGGCTGACTATACCATTTACAATGATTTATATTACAGAATCCTTTAATCAAGATTAAAAACCGTCTGGAAAAGTTTTTCATATTGGATCAAATGCAAGACAAGATTATAAAATCCACAAAGCTTAAATATATCTAATCTTCTCAGTTCTGAGTAACCATTCTTTTGTATCTTTTGTATCTTATGTTTATTATGTTTTGTCCAGTCTAGAGACAGTATTTGTGGAGGTGCCAAGTGGCACAACGGTTATTGGCAGACCGAGTTTTGGCAGAGGTTGTATACATACACTTCATACTAATGCCCTTGGGAAAGGCATTTCTGATTCTACTTCTCCCCACAGCTATGGGTAAATAACAGGGCAGTTGGAAACCTTTAGCCTTGTAAGGCAGTCCCTCTAAGAGAAGGTTACTGACAGAAGAAAAAAGAAACCTACAGCTTGGCAGTTGCCATAGCCGGTCCCAAGCCTGGGTAAAGGAGGAGGGTTGGGTGTGAGGCTAGCAACTCCACTCCGTAAAAACCTACTTGACAAGACTCAAAACAAGACGGTAGAAAATGAGTTTGGGACAAACAGATATCTTCCCTGGGACGACTCCAGGATGAAAGCAATTTATTTTTTATTTTTTTAAAACAGTTGCTTTAGCAAATTAGAAACTGAACCTGAGAGAGAGGGATATAAAGAATGAAAAGGTATACAGGTACATACATGTACACTGTATATGTATGTAAATGTATACTTTTCACTTCTCTCTCCCTCTATATATATTTGTCTGTCTCAGAAATGACCCCTGTGAAAGCAGTTCAAAGCTGGGTTGCCATTTTGTCTTTTTTTGAAAAGTGTTTGCCCATGAACTTTTCGGTTTGGCCATATTTATATTATATGGGACAGTTTACATTTTGTTAGAGACAGTAAAAAGTGTTTTTCGGGGCGTTTCTGGGACAGTTCCGGGACGGTGGTGAACAATTTAGTCGGGGAGCCTTGCTAATTGTTACTGGAACTGCAGTAGAGAGGTTGCAGTCCAAAACTCCACAAGGTGTCTACAGGATGAACATTTAATGTTTCTTTTCATGCAGTCATGAAAAAAGAAAGTTGAATATTTAGTTATAATCAATATTAGTCCAGACCTAAAGCAGGTTTCATATATTTATGATGCCATGTGAAAAATCTTGATAAAGTATCCTGTCATCAATTCTCACAACACAGTACCAACATAAAACAGTTTGTATTCTTTAATTGAACTGCTGCTACTCCTTTTTCTTATTAGATGTTGTGCATTGTTAAAAATAAATTCCCAACTTATTCCCAAAATTTCATCCCCCTGATCCAATTATGAATTATAAATAAGTATCATTTTTCAGGCAATTCTTTTGACAAAGGTTTATTTTAAAAGTATTGAGATTAAATTACCAGTTAAGACAAAATTCAATATTTATCTGTGTCAATTTTTATTTATCATAACGTCATTTTTAACCCTATCTATATTACACCTATTGTGAACCCAAACCCTGAAAAAATTGAAATTCAAAACTTTTGAAGTAAACAGCATACAGACAAATGAACACATTTTTTCCATACAATTCAGTGAAATGGTTAAGATTCAAACACACCTTGACTCTATTTCATTTAAAAATGAAACCCATGGGACATTATTTCAGCCTGTTACCTGGCAGAATCTTAAAAATAGACACTTTGAGGATTAAGAAAAAAATAGGTGTCGAAGAAAAAAAAAATCCACCCTATGCACATGGACCTATTTTTCCTCCTTAACTATTTGATTGGATGGATCTACCTCATAATGACTAAAGTCATGGATTTGAACTTAGTGTTTCTGATCTGAGATCCTAAATCATGGCTTCCAGTATGCTGAATGTCATGTCGCACACATGGATTTCCTTCCCCTCTCTTTGCTTCCAAGTTTGAATTCAGGAACCCACAGGTCAATGGCATAACTAGAGTTTTATTAGACATATATAATTGGAAGTTAACTTTCATTTCTAGCTATTTGATTTCTTGATAAACTCGAAAGCCCTCAGAGAGTGCATACCTCTGCCAATGTCATTGTCACTAAAAACTGAATGGAAATCAGTTATATAGCTACAATGCAGGGGCGGTAACTGTGAGTTTTGATTTTCCATATTTTGAATTATTGTCTCAACGCCTGAAAAAATATCTCAATAGAAAAGAAAGATTCCTTGATCTTCCCTAAAATTCAATCAATTCTCCCTTATCCCATGGTCCACCCTTCCACAAAATGTCATTGAAATTCATGGAGAACTTTTGGAGATATTGTGTGAGCAAAGGAACTTCTTTTTTTTTTTTAAATGTTTTTACTTAGTTATATAAAATGGAGCAACTTGGTTAGATGTTAAAACTGTCAATACAGGTTTCTTTCAGTTTTTAAGTGGGTCTGGCTGGCCGGTTGACTATGTATGGAGCTAGAGAGCTGAAAATTTTAAACATTTCTTTTTTTTTTCTTTTTCTTTTTTTCAAATCACTAAAATTGTTTTTTAGTGAGGGTCAATTTACAATGTAATTTTATGGTTTTTTAGGTCCCTTGGTTTGTGTCTAAGAGCATTCACGTTTGGTTTTTTAAAATTCAGACTTTTTTAACAAAGGGCGAGAGAAGTAACTTATTCATTGATCACATCTTTTTCCAATTTTTTTAATTGATCACCCTCAACATGCCGCCAAAAAGATGTTGGTCATGTGATGGTTTCTATCGAGTAACTAACCAGACCTGTTTAAACAATTATTCATTTGATGTTAAATGGGATTCCTCTAGAAAAACTACTTGGATCACTTGAGACTTGGTTTTTCTCTTGACCTGTCAAAGATAATATTTATATCCCAAACCCAGGGTTGCCAAATTAGCCATTTTTCGGTTAGATCTGGCTGATTTTTTTCCAATTCAGTGGATAAAAATCTACAATAGCCGATTAAATCTGGTAAGTTTAATAAAAGTAAATGTAAAATCTTTATTAATAATTTGTTATGGAGTCTTAGTATAGATTTATTTTATTTGATAGTGTGGGTTTTATCATTAAATTATTGCTATACAAATTAATATGATAATTATAAAGACAATTATTAATTAATAATTGAGAAGCCATATCAGCCCGGAATCGGTGTTAGCAGTTACTTACTTACTAAACTGGCAGCCTAGATCGTATAAATGAATAAAGAAACGAGTGCTGTGCTGGGATCAAACCTGCTTCAACCGTGGAAGCAACCTATATGTGGTCCTGCTCTATACCACCATGAGTGCGCCATTAGCTCAGTGGTATAGCTCTGTCGGATACAAATTTATCCATTCCTTGACTTCATACAAATTAATGTAACTAAGTATAAGCTGAAAACAAAAACATTAAATTATAATAAAACGTTGAACAGTATGGAAAATTTTGGAACAAATTAACCGCACTAATCGAGGTATGCTAGTGTGTGTGTGTGTGTGTGTGTGTGTGTACGAGGTGTGAACCAAAAGTTCCCAAACTTTCCCTGCTGCAAACAAACTAAGCACAAGACAGTCATGTGCGCTGCAGCATGAAGTGAGCAGTAATCATTGAGTCAACATGCCACGTGGTGTCATGCTGTGAACATTCGGACTTGTGCTACGTACAGTTTTGTGACCACGTTCAAGTGCTCATTTACAATTTCAGGGTGGACCTCAAACTTGAGCAGAAAGCAAACATCAAATTCTGCGTCAAACTCTTGAAACGTTGAAGCAGGCCTGCAACGTGTCTTGAGTGGCACTCGCGCTTCAAGAGTGGTAGAACATCACTGGCGGATGACAAGAGGTCAGTGCGACCCTCAACAAACACTACCCCTGAAAATGTCGAAGAAATTGAATGAATTGTGTGTAAGAATCATTGAAAGCCCATCAATGAAGTTGCTGATATCATCATTTGGTTCAGTTCAGGCAATCCTCACGTTCATTTTGAACATGCATCGAGTCAATACCAAGCTCATGCCCGGCTTCGCACTCCCGAGCGGGAGCAACATGTCAAAGTCTGCGAGGATCTCCTTCAACAGGCTCGAGTGTACTCAACCATCATGTTGAAGATGATCACATGTTATGAGACTTGGGTCTACGGCTATGACACAGACCAAACAGCAGTTGTCGCAGGAGAAGAGCCCACTATCTCCAAGACTGAAGTAGGCGAGGCAGGTCAGAAGCATGACCAAAAGGATGCTTGTCGTTTGTTTTAGACATTCATGGGGTTGTGCACCTTGAATTTGTCCTCCAGGGTCAGACACTCAATGACGAGTTCTACTGTACCCTTCTGAGGCGTCTGAGATAACATTCAGCACAAACAACCTGAACTGTGGTGTGATGGGAATTGAGTGCACCAACATGACAGCACGTGTGCTCAGATGCATTGAAAACCCGCGACAGCACAATTGTCGCTCCACATCCGCCCTACTTTCCGGGATTTGGCTCCCTACGACTTATTCCTCTTCCACAAGATAAAGTTCAAGCTGAAGGGTCGCCATTTTGGAGATCCAGCACAGATTTCAGATGGTGCTTGACTCGCTTAAAGAGCAGGACTTTCAGGGCGTGTTCCAAACATGGCAGAAGCGCTGGGTGCAGTGTATTGCTGCACAAGGTGATTATTTCAGATACAGATAATGCTTTTCATAGAAGTCTCAGAACGTTTTGATCACACGTGTGTGTGTGTATATA
>VCCN01002734.1:898258-909423 GCA_006491835.1 Architeuthis dux | reverse complement strand
CCATAACAATAGACTCTTCCACTTAAAGATAACAATTTTGCTAAGAATAAGAGTTCAGTAACCTTTTAATAAAACCTTGATAAGACGTAAACCCGTCTCTCTATTTACGATCATATTCTGTCGGATATAAAATTATCCATTCTTTGAATTTCATATCTTCAATGTAAAATACATTTTAAATATATTAAACGAAAAAATAACTAAACAATGCAGTAATTCAGTTTCTTATTTTTCCAATCATTGAATTAATAAGGCCTCATCAGTTTACTTTAGGCATTTATTTAAATAAATCTTTGTATTATTATTTGATACTAATTTACCCATGCCGCCAAAAAATATCAAAGTATTTTAAAAGGTTTTGCAATTGCATTTTACTTCAAATATTGAAAACATTATGTTGCTCTGCATTTTCTTGTTTCTGTTCAACCAGAATGAACCTGGAATATTTTTTGGTGTAAGGATAAGGACTAAATTTTGTATTCCCCCTTCCTTGTTCCCTCTTTGCTCTGTTATTGGCTAGTCTTCATAAATCTGCTTTGAACAAATGTAGGGCATCTGTCCAATACTTAAGTGTTACCCACTAGCTTTATCAAGTATTCTAAATGGGGATGTAAAGCCTTGCAGCCCTGCAGTTATATACCACTGACCCAGTGAATGTGACATTATTGGAACCCATACCAGGAATGCATTCGTGATCAATGCTTTGCAAAAGCTACCTTGCTAACCATGACAATCTCAAATAAGGCTCACTGATTAAATGCTTCAACGAACAATAGTTTACAACTGATGAATTTCAACAATGTAGTTGAAATGTTAAGTATAGAGCTGTGACCTGTATTTGATTAGCTGACCAATGCACCATTATTTCTAATTTTGAATACGTATTCTGGTGGTGCGAGTGGCACATAGGATGGGATCAGCGAGTCGAGTTCAAACTCCAGCCGAGACGGTTTGCGTTCACTTTGCACTAATGCTCTTGTGAAAGGTATGTAGAGTATTGCCCATAAATGAGTACACCCTTACAACTTTTTTATAGAAAGTTCATTTTCTTCTAAACCAAACCTAGCAGGATTTTATTATTTCTAGTGGAACATTACACAATCAAAACGGATATTATCAGGTATTAATTATGACCAAACTCTACAGCACTGAAACTCTGTTGCCAAAAATATTTTTTTGTGGGGGTGTACTAATTTTTGGAATGCAACATATTCATAGTTTTGCCAACAGTTTCAATGCTGGAGAGTTTGGTCATAAGTATTACCTGATTATATCCGTTTCCGATTGTAATATTCCACTAGAAATAATAAAATCCTGCTATGTTTGGTTTAGAAGACAATTAACTTTCTATAAGAAAGTGGTAGTGGTGTACTTATTTATGGTCGATACTGTATCCATATCTTCCCACCTGTCAACATGTGGCTGTGTAAGGCTCATCACCCCCCCCACACACACACACACACACACACACACACTCTATGCCTTACACTTACTTGGGGAAGGCTTATGTCCAACAATAGACCCTAAAGGTTGTTAAAAAAAAAAAATTCTAGATGTTCATGTTCGTTTTATAGAAAATAGAACTCTTTGAAGTTTTATATTTTGTTTATAAATTTACTGTTTTAGAAAATGAACTTTTAAAAAAAATAAATTGTCCAAGGTGCTATCCAAATGTTTGAACTCAAGGTGTAAAATGTCTTCTTGATAGAAAATGAGATTCTGTTTGAATTCCCTGAACTTTTGGGTAACTCCTCACACTGAATATGAAGTGAACATGACTGGTTAGATCAGCACCTGGATATGAGCAGAAGATATTGGCTATCGTTCATCAGATTAACTTGTATAATTTCCTTCATTCGTCGAGCCAGCTGGTTTCAAAACCCATTGATAGTGAGCTCAGTTCTTGCCAGGTGTTTCACAAATCATCATCATATATAAGATCTGTGTCTGTCATACTCGTAGTCGCAGTAGTGGCCATCAGCCCCTCTCTCTCTTCTTATAAAACTACCTAACTTTCTTTTCTCCCTTCCCACTGTGTCTGTCACACTTATTGTATCAGTAGCAGCCATCAGCTGAGCCTGTTATACACTTGATGGACTAGTATATTTCAGTTTTCTAACTAAGTTTAGTAAATGTTTACCTGCTGTCCATGTTTTTTAATTGACTCAACTTTTCTCTGATGGTGTTGGGGTTTTTTTTTTTTTTTTTTTTTTTTTTTTTTCTTTCTCTTTTACATACTCTCTGGTATTGCCTTATTTGGAAACAAAATTTCCAACAGGTCTGGCCAGTTACTCAATAGAAACCATCACGTGAGCAGCGTCTTTTGGCAGAATGCTGTGTTGGGGGTGATCAATTAAAAAATTGGAAAAGCCGATGATCAATGAATAAGTTACTTCTCTTGCCTTTTATTGGGCAGTGATCACTAAAAAAAAAGTCTGTTCAAAAAACAAGCGTTGAATGCTGCCAGACACAAACCAAGAGACCAATTATTGCAAATTGAAACCCCCACTAAATATCTGTTGGGGGTGGTCAAAGACATAATAAGGAGTAAATGTTTAAAATTTCAGCCCTCTAGCTCCATTAGTATGGCTTGTACATGCGACACATATAGATAGCCAGCCAGCCAGCTGAAGAAACCTATGTTGATAGTTTTGGTGTTGTGGTTACGATGGTCTAGTTAATTTTCCGTCTGTTTTTATTCTCCTTTATTTTACTTGTGCAATTTATTATAATCCACTTCCGTCTTGCTAGGCCCATCGAAGCTTCATCAGAGCCCTGTTAACCGTACATTTTGGGAACACGTTCTCTATTTTCTCCATTGCCAGCCTTTCAGGTCACTGGACAAAGGGTTGGACTTCCCCCAGTTTGAATTCAATTAAGTCTCCCAGACTGGTTGCCAACCAATGCTGGGCAGAGAAGAGATGGATTCATGCCTTTCCCAAAGTTGGAAGAGGTATATGTATTCTGTCTTGTTTGTCTGTTTGTCCACACAATATCTCCAAAGGTACTCAATGAATTTCAATGATATTTTGTGGGCTAAGGATGAATTGATTAAATTTTGGAGTGGATCCAAAAATTTTTTTCGATTGAGTGATTTTTATTTTGTTGATTTTTTGATTTTTTTTAAAAAAAATTTTTTGATTTTTTTATATATATAAAGACAATAGTCCAAAATATGGAAAATTGAAACACACAATTGCCATTGTTGCTATATATGAACTGATTTTCATTCATTGAAGTGACTTTTCTGTTGTAATAGTATGATTTATTTTTTAAATCTCTGCAGAAATATTTTTAAAACTAGTTTACCCATGTCATAAAACTAGTTTACCCATGTCATCAAAGAATGACGGCAGTATTTAAATAATTTTGCAATTGTGCTGTAATTGAAAAATATTAAAAAAACATCATGTTCCTCTGCATTTTCTTGTTTATGTTCAACCTGAAAGAACTCGGATTTTTTACGCATTTGCACACAAAATAATGAATACAGGAAACTACTCTATAATTAGCATTTACTTAACAAATGTTACAATCAAAAAGTATAGACATTTTATAGGCGTTTTACATAAGTAGATACTTTTTTAAATTTACAATTGAAGATTATTTTTTTTATTTTTGAAAATCCATCAATTAGTGGCTGACTATTTCTGAATATATTATTGCAGGTTTAGTAGATATATTTATGACCAAACAAATGAGGTACTGTATTTGCCAGCATATAAGACCTGCATTTGAATTATGGGGACCGTCTACCAAAGCTCAAAATGGGCAGCTATTGGGCTCAGATGAATTGCAATGAATGGTAATCCCCCAAATACCCTTGTAAACCATGTGTCAAATATGGTATATTAGATTTATAAAGGTTTACTTATATTTCAATGGTAAAAATGATTTAAAGAATTCATTCATTAGCTCTTATGACTTTTATTCTGGCTATTGGATTCTTGGTGTCTAAGTTTTGTCAGGACAAATGCTCCCAGAGGACAATTACCGTTTTCACAAAAGTATAATAGTAATTACAAGCGTGTTGCAAAATAAAAAGATCTTTGGGTTGACACAAATCAAAGTATTCACAATTCCAATGCAAAACAGGGTATTCCTGAACAAACTGCCCACAAGTCCTGGGTTTCAGATTTTATAGTAAATCCTGCTGCCTTGTGATTAGTTGATTTACTTTTGAAGCCAAACAGATGATTGGTCACTCAAAATGATTACCGATTGGCTTAGAGGAGAGGCAATCACAGCTTTTGATTGGTCATTTTCACTGGCTCTCTGGAGCCGACTTTTTGAAACTATATTAATGCAAAGCAGTGTAATGATTTCTTATTTATTTTATTCTTTGCAATTGCCCTTGAGCGCAAATATTCTCAGGAGAAATTGTACCTGGGGGCAATTGTCCTAGAGTTGTCTTTAAGTACCTAGGTTGTTTACAAAAGTATTTAAATGAACTACTCTGTGATGTTGGTTGTCAGTCAATGCTTTTGCTACTACCAGCTTAAACAAGTAGTAGTAGTATATTAAATCTCATATTGATTTTATTATAATGTAAAGTTGCTTTAACAATGAATTTAATAACATAACAATCTGCTTATGTAATGAACAGTGTGATTTTCTGCTGAAGCTGTAGCCACCGTAAGGGCACTATTAGGTTACTTTACTTTCATTTGGCATAAACTATTAAAATGCATTTTGGCCTGATTTTTCGTTTTCTCTGGGTTTTTTTTATTATCAGCTTTTAAATTCTGTTGTTGAACATATGCCTCCCCCCAGGTAAGACATCACATGTTTGCAGGGGGGGAGATGGATTCATGCCTTTCCCTCAGGCATTAGTGCAAAGTAAATTCAAACTGTATCAACTGAAGTTTTAACTTAGCTCGAAAATCCCATTCTCCATGCCGTTAACTATTCGGCCACTTTCAAACATTTTAATTGATCACCCCCAACACAACATATATGGGTGGCGGTGATTCATAATTTCCCTTGGAATGCTAGTCCATACTATTTTCTAATTATACCAACTTTATATATACATACTAAGATAGCCTACTTTTCTTTTTTACCTGGCCCAGGATTTGTCCTGTGGCTTAAAAAAATATAAAGTTTGCTCAGTCTTGGGCGATCAGTTGCCCGGGGCTCCATTCCACTTAAAGGGGAGGTAAAGGCTTGACCTAACGCCTTTGCGACACTAGTCACCAGGGCTGAGCAATTTTTGTCCTTGCCCACACGTACATGTGTGGAACCCAATGTTAAACCAACCTTGTGTCAAATTTAGCCACGTGGGGGAGGCAAATAAATCCAATACTTTTCTTTTCAGGTTGAAGTAATTTAAATTTTTGTTCTCTGCAATCAAAAATTAGTAGGGACTGACAGCTCTCGTATACGCAGGATTTACAGCCTTTAGGCCAGTGTTATTGATATTGTCATTCTATTTTGACTTTGAAGCAGGAGACCTCCTTTCATTCCGTCAAGGTAATCTATTAGGAATAGCAGCAGTCACTTGACAATTCTGGAGTGGCATTTCTACCATTCAAATACCTTCCTTTTCACACCGGGTGGGTCAATCATTGCCAACTTCTTTCCCTCACCTCAATCTCTGCTAACCTCTCTGTTAACTTATGTTGAGGTCATTCGTACTGATTGCAAGGTTGTGGTTTAATTAAATAGAAGTCTCTCATGATCTGTCAATTTTAAGCTAACCCATTACTGGTGTTTTTAAAGAAGAGATGTTACCAGGTACATTTGTTGCATTAGTTTTTCTTACGCTGTTTTATAACTCGGCCTTTGTCAACTGGATTTGCATTATGTGGAAATTTTGTCTGTCATTTTGTATTTGCATATTTACATATCCCCCCCTCTCACTTGCTTTCTTACTGAATGTTTCTTATGTAAATTTGTTCATAGTTTTTAACTGTTTTTTAAAAATTGTTGTGGATATGGCTTTACAGCCTCCAGTATTTATATATTCTCGAAAAAATCATATAATAGAAATTCAAATATAGTGTCCATAAAGTCTCTATGTATTTTATGACACTATTTAAACAAAAATAGTAAAGTTATGGACACTCAGTCTAACTAGTTAAAAACTGTTGTGGATATGGCTTTACAGCCTCCAGTATTTATATATTCTCGAAAAAAATCATGTATTTTATTACACTATGTAAACAAAAATATAGTAAATTTATGGACACCCAGGCTAACTAGTTAAATAGTAGATCACTCTTTGTACTAGATGAAAGTTGCAGACAACAGCAGTTTATTAAATCTGAACTAAATGACATAGTGCAATTTCATATATAAAAAAAAAATAGCATTCCAAGGGAAATTATGAATCACCGCCACCCACATATGCTGTGTTGGGGGTGATCAATTAAAAAGTTTGGCTGTTAGCAGTAAAAAAATGTCTGAATTTTCCAAAAAAACAAGCAGGCACAAACTAGTGACCAATTTAGCATAAGCTTACATTGAAAATTGAAGAAAAAAAAAAGCATTTTCCCCACTCATTGAGGTGAGTGTGTGTACTAAATTTCAAGTTTTTACTATGGACGGTTAGGGCTGGGCGAAGTCAGGATACATATAAATGCGTGAACACATGAATAACCTAAACCTTTGGTAGCAGTGATTAATACAGTTTTATGGGAAGAATGACAAAATTGATTATTGATATACATATATATATATGTATATATACTCTATATTTCCTATACTTGAAAATATACACCTTGGACATGTCAGCACAGTAATGGTATCTTTGTCCTGCTGACCATATCTGTTACTATGTCTGACATGACAGCAATTCATACTACTTGACCTTTCTGTTAAAATTATCAAAGGACAGAAAGATATTTCCCAGATTGACCAAATCCACTTAATCCTCTAGGGTCACATAAATCACCTACTGCCCTGTCAGTGACCTTTCAAACTAGAAAGACTTACTCTATTTATTTGATTTCAGTTTTGTATCTGACAGTGAAAACCCAGCTATAGTTATTTGTAATTTTCTCACTGCAAGCAAGCTGGTCCAGTACAGTTTTCATTATTGAAATAGTTTTCACTCCAAATAGTTAATCCAGATCAACCCTTTGACTGCAGAAAAATGAAGTGAAATAAATCACAAGTACTAGCATACAGTCTGTCCAGAAAGTATCGGCCATTTTTGAATATCTCGATTATAGATTTTAATGATTTTAGAAAAAACATGAATATTCAGTTCCATTGCCAGTCATTTGGATATATTCTTATTACTAGCATGTCACAGAGAGATAAGATTAGAAATGGCTTAATTAATACATGGACAATCTTTTTCTTCAAAATGACCTACCCAGACAAAGCAGCAAGATGGTTGCTGCTACATCTATTGTCAGTAATAAGTGTCAATCAAAGCAAGAGATATACTTGGTATGTTCAGGGAGTGTCCGGCTATTTTGAATATCCTGTGAAGCAGTTGCACAGCCTTGATGTAACTTGGCAACCAATCAGAGGGGACTTTACTTTGCATACATGAACACTCTCCCATGGGGTTACCCGGTCAGCAGTGAGATGTCATTGATTGAGCTTGTGTGACCGTTACATTCACAATGACCGAGCCTGCCCATTCTTCACGTTTCGTGCAGGGTTTTTTGGTAAAACATTGCATCACCCAGGTCTGCCTTGCCCCCCCCCCCATAGTTCAGATTTGTCTCTCTGCAACTTCTGACTTTTCCAAAAGAGATTTCAGATTGTGGATGAGATTAAGTAGAACGCAACAAGGCAGCTGATGGTGATCCCAAAAGAGGATTTTGCAGACTGTTTTGATAAGTGTGATGCTGGGATATAAGTGTGTGATGTCCCAAGGGGAGTACTTTGAAAGGGGACTAAGGCGCCATTGCCCTAGGTAAGCTATTTTTTCATGAATATTAAATAGCCAGTTGCTTTCCGGACAGACAATGTATGTAAATTTTTTTTATATATAAAAAGTTATACTTTTATATTTTTTATTAAGAATTATATGGTTCTATTTATTCATTTTTTATTTTGAATGCACTGATGATGTCCTTTTTGTGGATGATATTACAATTACCAAATTCAATTATTACACTAAAATTTAGTAGAAAATAGGAATTACATATAAAATATAAAGAGAAGTAGAAATCTTTAAGCAGTGCAAAATCTTTATTAGCAATTTTGAACAAGAAGTTATAGTATCTATTCATTTTTGCAAACTGAAATATGTTTAAACCACTACTTTGGAGATCCCAACATGTGCAATTCAAAAAACAAAAACATCCTTTTTGTAAGAAAATCTGACATTGTTATGAGAAGGAAAACTATGCATATTGGAAACTGGTTTAATGTGAATGTGTTTCGGTTTTAAGCTACACCCTCATTCTATAGGAATATTTTTCTGGGTATAATTTGTTGTCCTGTCTAAGCGGAATTCTTCATATTTGAGGTATGAGAGAAAGTATCCTTAATTGTTACTAGGAAATCATCTGATGCTAGGTATTAAAAATGTTAATTATTTGACCACTTCACTCATGCGACTGTCAATTTGTCTACCCAGAATCCCACATAATGTTCCTTCAAGTAAAAATTTCTTTTTTTTATGGGCTAATACCCTTCAGAAAGGCATGAATCCATCTCTTCTCCCCCCAGCTATGGGTAATAGGACTTGACTTGGATTAAAGTGAGGGAGAATTGTGCACATCGTCAGCTTCACTCTCTTGTCCCGGATTACCTGGGTGCAGCCACATGACATAGTCAGGATGGCTGAAGATAAACCAGGATGCAGTGGATGGCCAAGATGCACTCTGTGTCATGCTATGCTCTTTGGGTTCCACAATGCATCATGGTTTGAAATCAGTTTTCCATCTCCTAGACTGGTTGCCAACTAAGGCTGAATAACCCAGTCTGCCCTGCTATTTAGGAAAAAAAACGAAAATAGCATTCAGCGTTTGTTTTACAGCAAGCCCTTATAGAAGTATTCTGTAGCCTTTCTTTCTCTTTCCTGCACTCCAGTCTCCCGTACCACCCCCACCGCTCAAATCTCAAATGACTCGGCATAACATAACGTCCTCATCATTTATTGGCTCTGGGAACGCTCAAAGATTTTCCCATATAAATTAATGGTAATTGCTTTATGCCGTTTCAGCTTACAAAAAGTTTTTGAGAAACACTCTACTTTTGGATAGTGAGGGAATGTACCATGACTTACGTTATTGACTGTTTCAATGCAATGCAAAGTACACACATACACGTGACACACACACACACACACACACACATACACACACTCATACTACATACATACCACATACTCTCATTCACACGTGCACACACAGGCCACATATGCGCACACATACCACATACATGTGTGTATATTTTGCATTTTCGATGAAACGTTCGATAAAAAGTTGTGCTACACGGGGGTGGGGGGTCCAGGATTGAACCTGGGTTAAAAAAATTAAAAATATTCAGAAAAAATTAATTTTCCTCGATTCTTAGTTGCTGTTTTAACATGACACATGGTGGCCTTATTATCTTTCCGTTTAAAAGCCTCTAAACAGATGGCCAAGCAGGTCATCTGACTGGTCTGGACACCAACTCCAAACACTTGTTTAGCCTCCTCTCTAGGTCCAAGCTTTCTTGTTTCTTTGGCAACAATTGTATTCTCATGACCTATAAGTTCTTTGTGCTGTAATCGAATTCCACACTATTATTTCGCTACTTCTGCATCTGTTTATACATTTTCATCCCTTAGAGGATCGCTTCGCAGCCGTTTGGCTAAGATCAAAGTGTAGTATCTGTTCTTTGAAACTGCCATGGCCTCAAAGTTCGGGGAAACACGGCCCTTCGGGGATCCTGTGGCATGCTCGGGTATCGTCTTGGGAGAAGTTGCGCAGGATATCTTGACTGTGGCTAGGATCAAAGTGGAGTATCTATGCTTCGAAACCACCATGGCCTCGAAGTTCAGAGAACCATGGCCCTTCGGGGGTCCTTGTGGCATGCTCGGGTATATCCGGATATCTGGGAGAAGTTGCACAGGATATCTTGGCCAGCTGGTCCGGAGGCGATCACCATTAGCATGCTTCGTCCTGAAAAGCTGTTGGGGTCTCTCCCCACCCCCCGCGCCTCTTTATCCCAGTCCACGTGGCATTTGTCTCAGTGACAGGAATTTGGGATTCTCAACCCTCATGTCTCTAGTCACGGGGACATGAGACCCCCCCCCTACTGAATCCAGCACTAAATGACCCACCAAGGGTCAATGTGCCATTAAACAAAACAGACGGGGCCTCAGAGCACTAGCAGCATTTTATGGTATGTGCTTATTCCTGTAGAATCCTTGTTGAGCGTAGGGACGCAAACCACAGTAGGTTTTTAAGGTATGAAGTTACTAGCCCCACGCTCAACCCTTCTGCACCTTCTCTTAGATGGACTGTCTTACAGGACTAAAGGGATCCGACTGTTTACCCAGAGCTGAGAGAATGGTGAAGTGAATGCAGACTGCCTCAGCCGGAACACGTACCCAGTCTGCTGATTCCGTTTTCCGTGCCAGTAACTGTCACGCCACTCCGCATGTCAATTTCTTTTTTTTTCTTTTTAGAGATCAAGAGATTTTTTTTTTTTTTTTTTTTTTTTTAAAGATAAACAAAGATTTTTTTAAAGATAAAAAATATGATTTTTTTAAAAGATAAAATTAGAGAAATGGTTTCTATTATTTGAAGATTGGTACAATCCTTGTAAATTATGCTATAATACTAACAGGTACGTTACACATATTAGTAAATCTAAAGCTCTTATTGGCTTTTTTTGTGTATGCGTATGCACACCTATACCCTAGTTGTACATGCTTCTAACAGGACACGTACATCTGCCTGTCAGATTCTTCCCTTTCAAGGTAAAAAAAATCTACTTATATAATACAGCATATCTGTATTTTTTCTTTTGGACTTGCATCCTCATCTTAGTTGTTTTTATTGCAACATTACTTTAAGATAAGGTGTTGTTATTATCATACAATAATTCTTTTGGACTTGCATCCTCATCTTGATTGTTACATTTATTACATTTTGGTCATTGTTCCTGTGGCCTTTCCTTAAGTTTCTGTCATATCCTGTAACCTTCAGGGAATGTTGAATGGAATCTTTTATATAATCCAGGTGTAAGAGGTATATTGTTCTCATTCC
>VCCN01002734.1:862686-872801 GCA_006491835.1 Architeuthis dux | reverse complement strand
TATATATATATATATATATTACTTTTCACTAGTTTTTCATCTTGGCCTATACTGTTTACTGTTAATACAGATATGTATGTTGTTGTCTGATCAGATTTACAGTTCTTGACAAAGCAATCCTATAGAAAAACCTTTCATTTTAGTATTAAGACATCTTGACCCATCCTATTTTTAGCATACTACATTATACAGAAACCTTTTGAAAAATCTTATAACCTTTCCCTCACATGTAATGTTTATTGCTTGCTTGCCTGAGACAGTCCATCACTATCAACGATGACATCCTCTATTCCCCTCTGCCCTGTCGGCTGGGGCCTAGAATGCGCCAACTGCATCCACTGCGTGGGGGTAGGACACCCCCCCCTCCTCCAACCAGGGGCCACCTTTTCTTTCACCAAAGTCACAAGACACTAATTTAAAAAAAAAAATAACCTCTCACCAAAGTCGCAAGACTCTATTTTGCTTTTTTTTAAATTTTAAACTGATTTTGGCATTAAATGATTGGTTGATATGCCGCTAAACAAATCAATCAATCAATCTATTCCTCTTCTTGGTATCAATAGCATTTTTGTTAACCTTTTAATTTGTACTTGGTCAGTGACTAGAAAATCCAGATATCTACAACAAGCCATACACTAACTAAAAACTAAATGAAATTTTAAAATTTAAAAAAAAACAAGGAATGAATATCAAATATTGAATTACTTCCTTTGAAATTTAAATTTGGCTTTTTTATTAATTGTTCGTTTTTAACTTCTTTTCCTGCAGAATAATAAAAAAAATATGTCTCAATCAAAAACTAATTCCTGGATCTGCACCAAAATTTAATCAATTCTTCTATCATAGTTGGTCACCTGGGAATTTTGAATTGAACATTTTATTCAATCTACCTGGGTAGATTGTTCTCATTCCATTTTCCATACCAGAGGATATCTCTGATCAATTATTTCTTCCTAGTTAATTTAACATTGCGATGTCACTTGTCTGCTGCCTCATCCACTTAACCAGAATATGACATTTTTGCACTACCCAACACAGGGATTGAATTCCTGACCACCAGACAGTTTACTAGATGCACTTAACCAATGCTTTTTCCACTGAGCCATGGAAGACAATCCGATGGGGTAAAACTCCATGAATGGAATAACGGGTTCGGTATAAAATTCCCAGAAGATTACCAACTATAACAGACACCTGAAGAAGGCCGGAGTATACAACAGCCGAAACGTTGTGACTATAACAACCAAGATGAAGACACTAGTCATAGTAAATCAGTGTATAATAATAATCCCTCATCTCAGAAATTCAGACCAAAATAATCAAAATTGATTTAAAAAAGGAAAAAAAAAAAATTTTTAACTTTTCTTTTTAGCATGAAGCCTATTAGTAATTTACCTCTGCCAACAAAGTTGGGGAGGTATATGTATTGAGCCGTGTTCATCTTCTGTCCACAAGATATCTCCAAAAGTACTCAATGAATTTCAATTAAATTTTGTGGAATGGTGGGCAATGGTGTAAGGAAGGGTAGGTTAAATTAGGGGGTGGATCCAGTAATATTCTTTTTGATTGAGAGATATATTTCTGTTTTTTGGAATTGTTTTTTTCATACATCTATGTATACACTCATGACTGTCTACAAAATATCTCTGAAAGTTCTCAATGAATTTCAATGAAATTTTGTGAAAGGGTGGACAATTGATTACGGAAGAAGTGATTAAATTTTATTTTCGTTGTACACCACATAATATCACCAAAAGTTCATGTGTGTCCACACAATATCTCCAAAGGTTCTGAATGAATTTCAATGACATTTTGTGGAAGGGTGGGCAATGGGTCATCTAAGAAGTGATTCATTATTTGGGCGGATCCATACATAATTACTTCCCCTGATGACAAAGGCGTTGGCAGAGGTATGTGCTCTCTGAGTGCTTTCTAGTTTTGTATGTTCCAATTCAAATCTGTTCTCTTGTTCCGAATCCAATTTATATTTCTTTCCTGACTTGTTCTTATCCAGATAAGGTCAGTAATGCATTATATACTCTTAATATTGATGTAAAGTTAGCTTTCAATGTCGCCTTGTGACACAAGTACTCAGTTTACTGTGATAATTTGAAACTTTACTCCCAGCGCGCGCATGCGCTCTCACACACACACACACACACACACACACACAATTCCTTTCACCTTTGCCTGTGATTATTTAGCTCTGCCCTCAAAGTTGGAGAGGTATATGTATTCGGCTGTGTCCATCTTTCTGTCCGTCTATCTGTCCACAAGATATCTCTAAAAGTACTCAATGAATTTCAATGGCGGGTTGGGAAATGAAGTAAGGAAGAGTTGGTTAAATTCTCAGCGGATCCAGTAATTCTTTTTCGATTGAGATATATTTTCCCGTTTCTTTTTTCTTCATACATTTATGTATGTTATGACTGTCCACACGATATCTCCAAAAGTTCTCAATGAATTTCAATTAAATTTTGCGAAAGGGTGGACAATGGTTACAGAGGAAGTGATTAAATTTTGGGGCGGATCCAGTAATTCTTTTTCATTGAGAGATATTTTCCCGTTTCTTTTTTCTTCATACATTTATGTATACACTCATGACTGTCCACACGATATCTCTAAAAGTTCTCGATGAATTTCACTTAAATTTTGTAGAAGGGTGGATATCGGTTACAGAAGAAGTGGTTAAGTTTTTGGGCGGATCCATACACAATTACCTCGCCTACATCATAGTTATATGTGCACACCACATAATATCACCAAAAGTTCATGTGTGTCCTCACAATATCTCTTACGTTGTTGTGTCCATCAGGTTAGCTAAACCGAATCGTTATCTTTTTGTTTAACCGTATAAAGCAGACTGTTTTCTGCTGGTTTTTTTAATTTAAAAAAAATGCCTGCTTCTATTTGTGGGTTTGACTTGTGGTTTTCTAGTGAGAAGCCCACTTGTCATAGTTGTAGAGGAAGAGAGAGATAGGATTGCGTTGTAGCTACAGACATGTTATGGTGCATGACTGGAACAAAAGCAACTGTTAGTCACTACTGTTGGTCAGTATAAATACTGGCATTATGAAACTGCTGTTAGATGGAAGCCAAGATAAGCCTCTTCTCATTGCTAACAAAATATAATTATTTACTTGTTGCTTTGCGATTACACTCCTCACTTTCTTTGGGTTATTAGATCTTTTTTTTTTCTTCCTTTTACTAGAAGAGCTCTTCTTCTGCTGTAATACTTGTTCATGCTAGCATACGCTTTTGCAACATAGCCAGTTGATGGCATGATCAGAATACATTACAGTTTTTTAAATAGTTACTTGTGCTGTTAAGTTTCATGATTTTGATTATTTTTTTTCTTTCTAATTTACCTCTGTCAATGAATTTGGAAAAGGTATATGTATCACTTTCAATGAAATTGTTTTTTTTTTGGGGGGGGGGGCAATGGGCTAAGGGAAAATTAATTAAATTTTGGGGCTGATCCACAAATCTTTTTAACAGTTAACTCCCCTGCATCGTAGCTATATGTCCCAAAGGTTCCCAGTGAATTTAAACAATTTTTTTTAAGGGTAGACCATGAGATAAGGAAGAATTAGTTGAATTTTGGAGCGGATCCAGGATTTTTTTTTTTTTTTTTACGATTGAGAAATATCTTTTCCTTTTTTTTCTGTACATTTATGTATTCACTCATGTTTGTCCACTAAGTATCTCCAAAAGTTCTTGCTGAATTTTAATTACAGGTATACCTTGATTAGTACAGTTAACTCTGTACTGTTCAAGATCTTATGATTTAATGTGGTTTTTAATTTTAGCTTATACTTAGTTACATCAATTTGTACAGCAATACTATAACCATAATGCATCGACAACTGCACTAATCATAACCGCACTATTCAAGGTACTGCTGTACACTTTTTATAGTTACCTTCCCTGCATCGTAGCTATAACTGATGTTATGTACTTTCCAGTTGACAAATGTCTTTTGTCTTTCAAGCAGAATGTGAGAAGATCTTGGATAAATGTTTTCTTGTCACCTGAATATATCAAGTGAAACAAAAACAAGCTTTATAGTTTTATTATTATTAACGGATGAAGTAATTGTAACACATTATTTTTAATTAAATTTCACTAGTTTTTACCGTTATCTTAGTTTCAGTTGTTTTTATATACAACTTTAAATTCAGACCGTTGTTTCTACAGCAATAAATAACAGCGCTGTCAGATAATAAGCCTTCGGTGAGAATTAAACTCACACCCTCGTTGCGAGAGAGAGTTTAGTTTTATGCCTAGCTTCTTTTACCAATCAGCCACAAAGACTTCATGGATTGGCAGAAGCTGATTACCACTTTTAAACTCATTCTTTATTTATAAGGTTTATAGTTATTTTCTATAGTGTTGAGAAGGGTCATTAACATTCAAATAGTTCTTCTTCTTGTTTGTGGTTAACACAACGTTTCGATCGATACATTCTTCGATCGTTCCGAAGAACTATTTGAAGGTTTATAGTTGTTTTTCATTATAACTTCTCAGAGCGTCAGCTTACGACAGTGAGTAAACAGCAGATTGGGAATAAAAAATAAGTTCATGGCAAAATTCAAACTCGCATTTTTACCTCATAAAGTATGTCTACATACAGCAACTGCACTACTGATTGAGCTACTAGAGTTCTTACAGCTGACAGAAGATCACATCTAATCTTTGAACCTATTCTGCTTTTTCCCCTGATTGCTCGGTGCCATATTGTTATTTGTTTTATGTATACTAGTTATACTAGTTATATTAGTAGTAGTAATATTATCTTGATTTAGTTTATTAGATGAAGCATTGTCAACTGTTACCAATTTTCGACTGGTATTTACTTTCTTATTAATTTTATTAATTATTTATTTTATTATTTTATTTATATTTTTAAAATAGGTCAAAAGAAGTAAGTTTTAAGTTTAAGTTCCTGCTTTGTGGTTTTTGTATTTATGGGATTAAGTAATAGCAGTGAAAGCTTATAAAGGATTGGAAATCTTCTTAAGAGAAGAGTAGAAAAGTCAATGACTAAGAAACTCTATGGCAGAACATATCTCTGTCTTAATTTCAGTTGCTTTTCATGGCAATTACTCAGACCATCAGTTGATGGCCATTAGAAAACAGTTCCGTTAGTTTTGATGAAAAACAACTAAAATTAAGATGAAAGTAATACTAGACAATGTTTCATCTAAAAAAATCTAATAAAATCAAGATAATATTAATGCTACTAATTAATTAAAGTGTTTGGGACTGACTGATTTTGATAACAATAACCGTTTCATAACATTATCTGTGATTATAATATATGGCTTCCTTTATATGTATGTATAGATAACTTATTTTTACGGTTAGCCTTCTTTTTTTTTTTTTAAATTCTTTATATATTTACACATAGGCACTTTTTTTCTTTCTCTTCAATGCTGGTCCTGAATCTGGCAATAATATATTATGAAACAAATTGGCCACTACCCACTACTATGAGATTGTACTTTGTACAAGAGTGGAGTGTGTTTGCATAGACAGCTCTGATATTGGACCATAAGGCAGCTCGAGTGAGAAATTCTCAAATGAAATGAAGAACACAAACACTTGTTACAATAAGCATCTAGATGCAGTTGGTGCATCGTCTCTGCTTAACTGCTATGTACACTGCCATTATTCAGCCTCTGTCTCTTGCCTTTTCCCTCTGACCTCTTGTATACTCAAACAAACTCAGTATTCTGGACCTACCAGGCTAGATTGGATCAAGGTAGCCTAAGTGGGTTGGTATTACTACTACTATTACAACTTATGGTTGTAGTATTATTATTATTACTTGTAGCCGCAGCTCATAGTACTTTTTTTCTTCTCTTTAAGGCCATGGCTGTCGTCCACTAAGGAAGCTTCCTTAGCTAGTGTTTGTGTGAACTATAGAGTAATTACTATTTACTATAGAATTTAGAATTCATTCCATCTTGCTTTCTTTCTCTCGCACACACACACACACACACACACAATTAGGTGTTAGTGTGAACTTTTAAATAAAGTAACTACTATTTACTATAGAATTTAGAATTCATACATCTCTTTCTCTCTCTATCTCCCTCCCTCTCTCACTCACACACACACACACACACAATGAGGATCTTTTCTATCTCAGTTGCACCTAATAAATCTGTATTTTTTTGTGAGTGAAGGAAAAAACAGGAAAGTTTGAAGAGGTTTGTAGCAGAAATCAGATGCTCCATGCTTTTTTGTGGTGGCCTAGATTTGCCTGGAATAGATCAGTGCTTTCTATATTTAGTGTCAGACACAGCTGGCTTGTATTAGTCAAGACTTGGAGGGGGGTCACATGCTCTCCATGTTGTGGTCATTGCCATGGTGATAGGTAGTAGCCACTACTACAATTAGTATTATTAAGAAATAGTAAGATCGGCTTTTAGTCAGTGTTACTAATTTAGAACGTTTCGCACTAGATTCAGCGCGTGTCTTGTTTTGGCAGTGCAAAAAGCGCTAAATTATTGCCTAAATCATTTTGGCAATTTTCTGGCTATTTTCGACCATTTTTAGCGTTTTTTTGTAGTTTTTAGCCAGTTTTGGCTATTTAAAAAAAAATTTACCGGTTTTCTAGCGCTTTTCGGCAGTCAAACTAGCGCAAAAACAGTTGAGTTGGCAACACTGGCTTTTAGTGAGAAAAAGTAGTCTCCACTGTGTACACCAACTCTCCCATTAATTCCTGAAAAACCACGACTTTAACTAAAAGAACATTAAGTAAAGCCGTTTGTTACCCTAGACACAATGATTTAATTTATTTATTTTAGTGTAGGAATTTAGCTACTAACTCGTGTCGAGTCAGAAAAGTCACTTAATTTGCAATTCCACCTACAATATTTTTTAAATTATTATATTTGTATCTTTTCCTGGAACGACGTTATAACGAAACGACGTTGAACGAAACAACGTTAACGGGGGAGTTGGTGTACAAGGAAACAATTTAGGTAAAATGAAGGAGAATCTCTTCACTTGGGTAGACTAGCAAGTCGTAAGAGAAAATGAGCATTTGAAATTTATTACTATTGCCACTACCAGTATTGCTTTGACCATCAGCACAATAGTTACTATGCCAGTACTTGAGTAGTAGGAATGTCTACTGTTATTATTATTACTACCATGAACCATTACTTGCAAGTTCATTGTTGCTATTACTGCTGCTATGATATCTACTGCTGGTGATCATAAGTTTAGCATCATAAATACTAGCGGTTACTTTGATCACTATTACTACTACTACTACCATATTTGTACTATTTATATTGGTAAGATTATATTTTGCAAGAGTTGATTTTTTTTTTAAATTACTACCTCTGTCCCATAATAGTTGTTGCATTTGCATATAGTATTCACACACAAAATGTAACAACTATTATGGGACAGCGTTAGTACTTGATTTTGAAATGTATACCATATAAAATTCCTTGAAGACAGTCAACAACAAGTCATTACCTTGTAAATTGCAGCTTTCTGTTAGGTTTTTGGAATGCGCACTGGTCTGATTACAGGATTAATTATCTATTTATATAATATGCCACGTAATTGTCTGTATTTTTTGTCTGTAACATTTGTCAAAGGGGAGATAACCATTTAATGCTAATTATAGAGTAGTCTCCCTATATTATTTTTTTTATACAAGTGCGTAAAAAAATCCATGTTCATTGGTTGAAGATAAACAAGAAAATGCAGAGCAACAATGTTTTTGATGATTTTTCAAGTACAATGTAATTGCAAAATTATTTATATATATATTTTTGACGGCATGGTAAACTAGTCACTAAATTAAAAAAAAAAGAATTTTTTTTTTTTCTTCTAAAAATACTGATTTTTTTTTTTTAAACAAGAAAGTTGACTTGGTGTGCAGGTGGGTGTACGTACGAGAATTACTTTTCTGTGATCATTGTTGCTATTTATACTATTGTGGTTGTTAGTTACTGCTGTGACTAAAAATAGCCTCATTTTGCTATACGTTCCTTAATTTATACTGCAACTGCTATTCTCATCGCTAATGTGGCTGAAACCATCGCCTTCCCGGCAGCACTATTTTTATTTTTAGCACACACAAATATTTCCGTAACTAATATTTTGTTTAACATACTAAAACTTTAGTCGTCTGTGAACATTTTCTTCTTTTTTCTTTTTTTCATTCCTGTTATCAAAGTTGTCCTCCGGCTTTATTCAGTTTGGGCTTTACATTAATTTTAGCTTTTTTTTTTTTTTTTTTAAATTTTATTTTTAAAGGCTTATCTTTTGGTTACTGGCAGTGGTGTGTACCGTGTAGTGCTAAAAAAAAATAGGTGAGAGGGGCTGGCGGGGGTGCCTACTCTCGTGTGTGTATGGGTGGGGTTGGGGGTGTCTTTGGGCAAGAACCCATCACACACACACACACTGGAGGAATTTTTTTTTAAATTTAACCAATTTCACAGATGTTTTGAGGCCATATGGGATGAGTATTTGGACATTCTAGCTAATTTTTCTTATCAGTGAATTAATTGTTCAAATATAGAATTTTAGTAGTATATAGATAGTGAGGGGACGCCGTTAGCCCCCCTCCCCCTCAAAAGTAAGAGAATGCCAATCTCACAGCCAGTTTTGCCGATTTAGCTCGTTTCGCGCTAGATACAGCGCGTTTCTTGTTTTGGAAGTGCAAAAAGTGCTAAATTGGCGCGTTTGCGCATAAAACATTTTGGCCATTTTTGTAAAATGTATCGCTTTATGGCAGTCAAACTAGCGCGAACATATTCTTTGAGCTGGCAACACTGCTCACAGCACTAGACCATTGGTTACTAGAATACTTCACTTGATTGCAAACTTGTGTCTCATTATTTCTTGGAAAACTAGAGAAAGCACTCTGAGAGCGCATGCCTCTTCCAATGCCGTACACTACAAACTGAATGAAAATAAAATATTTTTTTAAAACAAGGGAGATAACTTTAAATGTAGAAATATTGAGTTACTTCCCTTGAAATTTAAAATTAGCCTTTTTATTAACTGTTTGTTTTTAACCTGAATACTTTTTTTTAAATATCTCTCAATAGTCCTGGAACCACCCTAAAATTTAATCGCTTCTTCTGTAACCCCACGGCCCGCCCTTCCACAAAATTTCATTGAGAACTTTTGGAGATATCGTGTGGACAAACAGAAGGACAGACAGAAGTGAATACATTATTAAATAAACTTTTATCTTTCATGAATTAAATAAAAGTAATATTGCAGCTGTAAATATTGGGAAAATATGTTCAGTCATGATATCCTGATTCTTAGCAAAAGGCAAAGTTGCTACCCCTCGTCGGTGTTGCCAATTTAACGATCTAAATCTAGCGCGTTTCTTGTTTTGGCAGTACAAAAAGCGCCAAAAACCGAGTGTGATGGGTTAAACAGAAGTTATCTTTGGATTTCAACCCGATGTGACTTCCACTTCTCAACAAATCTAAACCCGACAAGACAAAGATACAGAAACACCCGGGCCACTCCCCTTTAAACATAATTTCTGTTTAACACATCACACTCGGATTTAACACCTGAAGAATGGATCGGCCGAAACGTCGTGTTTACAACACAAATAACAAGGAGTTCAATCGTCCGAAGAACCATTTGAATATTAATAACCCTTCTCAAAATTATAGAAAACTTTCATATAGTTGGGCGCTAATTCACATGGGGGAGGGCATGGCCCCCTCTGCCCCACCCCCGTAGAATCGCCACTGCTGTGTATATAACAATAACAATCAAAATTCTCTTCTATAAGGATGCTGAGTAGACTGCATCCCTTTCTGTCTAGTTTTGCAAGTTCATATCCTTGGCTATCCTACTAATATTATATGCGACGTGTATGTCTATATTTTTGTCTGTAGCATTTGTCAGGGCTGATAACTATTAAATACTAATTATAGGGTAGTCTCACTTATTTATTTATTTTTGCAAATGCGTAAAAATCCTGGTTCATTCTGATTTGAACATAAACCAGAAAATGCAGCGCAACATCATGTGTTTGTTATTTTATAAATACAAAAGTATTTAAACTAGTGCAGTGCCCGTTCCAAAGGCGCATGTTTGGAAGGGGCCGGACT
>VCCN01002734.1:830670-862434 GCA_006491835.1 Architeuthis dux | reverse complement strand
TAGCGTTTTAGAGACATGTTACAGCAGTGACGCTAAGAGAGGTAGAGCATCCTAGTGTTTTCATTTAATGGTAGACATGAATCTTGCGTTATAGAGATATGTTTATTTTTATTAGATTTCTCGAAAACTGCTGATCCAAACCACTTCAAACTCGACACTGCACTGCCTTCTGTGCTGACTAATATATCTGGTGAATGTCAACTTCATACAATTCTAGGTGCGCACACAGATTTCGTCAATTGTGGTGAGATTTTACCGTCATTTTTTGACGGCATGGCCAAATTAGTTATTAGTTAATTACCGTGTGTGTGTTCAGATTTTACTTGATTGATTGTTGGGGTGGGGTACACTTTATCGAGTTTGAAAACAAAACAAAATTGTTTTAAAAAATTTTTTTTTTTCATGGTAACAAATACCAGCTGCTCAACACGGAGATCGAACCCAAGACCAAACCATACCATTTGACCCCCCCCCACACACACACACACGCACACGTTCTACAAAGCTACACTTGAACGTGCATTCTTTTTTCCTATCCTTTTATTAAAAACAGTTCATCACATAATCGATCACTCCCTCCGTGAAAAAATAAGGTACTTCATCTTCCTTCTCTCAAAATATGATGGTAGCTAGCTAGGGCTGGTTTAATTAACCACTACGCTCGACCCTCAGACTGACCCTGGGGCCTATCAAGGATGATACTATATTTAGCACATGTTTATGTGTGACACCACAGAAGTGCCCAAGTCTCAGCATTGGCAGATATGTCCCATTAAAAATTTTGAGAATCGGACATACCCCAAAATTGTCCAATTTAAGGCACCACCCAGCGTTGCCAACTTTGTATATTTTATATCTAAATTTAGATGTATTTTGTTGTTTTTAGTTATCGGATATCCGTTCTAGCCACTTTTAGCTATTTATTTTCATTATTGTGATAATAATATAGCTACTTTTAGCCACTATTAGCTATTTATTTTCATTATTGTGATGCTAATCTAGCCACCTTTAGCTATTTCTAGCCTCATTTTTTTCTGTCCATATTTGACAGATTTGGAGCCGGGTTGACCGACTTTGTCCGAATTTGCGAAACCTAATCTGGCAACCCTGCCAAGTCTAGCTTGTAGTTCGTCATTTATACATCGAAACTCTGAACTCTATTTAATCGCATTGGGTTACACTAAGATATTTCTAAAACAGCTGAGTAAATAATCTAATTTATCTGCCGGATACAGAATCAATTAGTATCGTCCTATTTTTTCTTTTTTTTTCTCGAACCGTTTTTAGGAAAGCGACCAGTAAATTTCCACACTTTAAACCCGGTGTTTCACCCGTTATTATTTTTCGGCGATTGTTTCACCAAGTCAAAGTGATCTTACGATTTCCGGTGATATAAAACGAAAGATCGCCTCACTGAACAGGAAAAGTAACGACCAACAACCCTGTTATTCATTCATTGCCAACAAAACAACAACCACTCACTCACTACTCCAGTCAGTGGTGAAGACACTATGCTGCTTCTTGCTATGGGTCTGGTTCATCTATATAACCGGCATCTAACCAGCAGACAGCAGCAAATGTGGTTGTGTAGTAGAAGAACTAACACCAGTCGGTTCAAAGATGATGATGAAGAAGCTGCAACAATGTAATGAGCGAACCTTATGAAATAGGATGAAGAAGGGGAGAGCAGAAGTAAAACGTGCATGTGTTCTGCAATCACCATGATGACATCATTTCCTGGTAGCAGCCAAGGGAGGCAACTCTAAGTCTAATTAGAATTCATTGCTTGTTGCGGCTTCAATCACTTGTTAGAGCATAACACACATATCTCGGTTAGCGCTCTAGATACGTTCTTACTAAAAAAAAAAATACAGCGCTAAAACAAAGTGTAGTTATTTCGGAGACTGTCCATGATGCTGTTTTTTTATTTATTTCGGAAATTTAACATTAGTAAATTAAATTTATTACGAAAAACATTTGAAAAAGAGCGCTATATAGCGAATGAATCGAATCGGCGCTAAGTGGGGTATTAATGTCTGACGTCGACCACCGCAACTGTTTTCGGTCTTAGTTTATTTCTGGAAAGATACGATTCCGAACTGTTTATAGGACTTCAAACGTTTTGGAAATTGGCTTCGCAATCTATTATTTTCTAAGAGTGTAAACCGTCTTCTTTTTCATCGTCGTTCACGTTGTTCGCTCAACAGGGGCGTGTTTTCAATCCCCCGTTCAGAAAACGACGTGAAAGGAAGGCATGCTAATTAACTAAAAATAGCTCAACATACTCTTATTTTTAGACCTTTTTTTTTTTCTTAATTGAAAAAAAAAACAAGTAAAATATAATTTTGTGATATTCTTACTTGTGTTGTATATAGCCTGAGTTTATAATAATCATTGTAAATCATATTTTAATAACTTTTACTTCCACGATTTTATTTTGACAAGTTCTAAACGTTCCCAAATAATCACGGTTGTGCTGTGAGGGCACTCGGCCAGTTACATCAAAATACTAAGCACTGAAGCAGCAGATATCAAATCTAATAAAACAATTTAAAAAACTGTAAAGAAATATAAAGAAAACTCTTCATCAGCTTTTTAAAATAGGTGTATTTATTTTTTTATCATAGTTGAGGGCACTAAATTTTTTTTATTTTTTATTTTTTTTAAATTTTGAAAGCTGGTTAGTGGTACTGGTGTTTTGTTTTGTTTTGATTTGATAGTTTAGTTTTGTATTATGAATAAAAATACAAATAACAGTAAAGAAAAAATGTCGATACTGTTCAAGAAAATGGCACTAAACGTTGTTTTTGTTTTAAAATTAGATTTGATAATTTGTTTAATTGTCCGACTGCCCTCAACACAAAAATCGTGATAATTTGGGACGCTAAACTACGAGGGGGTCATAAAAGAAAATGTTTAAATAGTTTTTTTATTGCAAGAAAGAAAAACACACATTGTCATTGTGTTAAAACAGAATTTCTTCGTTTAAATAAAATCCAAAAATGCAACAATAAAGAATTTGACAAGAAAAGTGTTTGTTTTTTTTTTGCTTTTTGCTTTTCTCATTTTCTTCTCACGCATATATTTGAATTTCTAAGATATGATTTTGATTTTGTTTAAGAAAAGAAACTACTGGGTTCGTTTCAGTGGGAGCGTCCATTTCAAATGGTCGGTAGAAGATATTTTTTATCAGCAAAATTATTCCCTTCAAGTGGAAGAGCCCATTGTTACGGACAGAGAAACGGAGGGGGGGAACACTCCGTTCATTATAATAGTAGATTCTTAAGTCTTGTGACACTACACAATGACATTTTTGTACTGCACCACTTTGACCGCCTTGTGTGTGCGTGTGCGTGGTTCTCTCTCTTTCTTTTTTTAGGCTTTGTAAACGAATTTGTTTTTCGAGCCGTGTTGAAATGTGCTGCTTTGTGTGTAAATATTTTAGAATTACTAGATACACATTTCTTCCTTTTTCAGCCTTTTTCTCTCTTTGTTTTGTACTGTGTAGAAAAGAAAGTGTTGACGGCCTTGGAGTAGTTAGATCTGTGGGGGAGGAAAACATCTATTCACACTCACTCAGATGTTTCTCTCTAGTATCTTGTCACTGGCACATGCGAGGATCTCTTTCTCTGTCACTTTCAGTTTTATTTTTTCCCCATCCCTTGCTGTTGTGTTCTTTTATTCGTTCCTGCTTCATCTCAATTGCAGTAAACTACTCCCGTTGTTACGGCACCCTCGGGCAAACGGGTGCATTAAAAATACGGCATGCACATTATTTACTTTTTAATTTGCTCGATTAAAGTATCCGACAATATTCTTGCGAGAATATAAAAACGAATGTGCCTTTTAGAACGAGTGTGTCATTAAATAGTGTCGTTAGAACGAGCGTGTCATTAAAACATTGTGCCGTTATATATTTATATATCTGTAGACACGTTTTTTCTTCCTACCCCCCCCCCAAAAAAAAAGAAGAGAGATAGAGATTTATATAATAATCACCATCATCATTGCTGTGATGGATTTAAACAGAGCTAGCGAGAGAGAGAGAGAGAGAGAGAGAGAGCTAAAAGAGGCGAGGCCGCAAAAGTGAGAGAGAGAGAAGGAAGGAGCAAGTATTGTCGACGGCCTCAGCAGAGAGTATTGGTGTCGGTGTCGACCTGCCATCAGCCAAAATAGCATGCCAAGAATTGATTATTTCTATTTTTAGTTCGTTGAAGCTGTGATTTCGAAATCAGACAGCTGAAACACTATAAATACTGGCTATGGTTGCTACTACTACTACTGCTTCTTCTTCTTCTGCAACAGATGCGAGAGTCAAGAATGCCTCCTTTTGCTCCTGCTTTCTTTGCCTGGTGGCGGGCACTAGCGAACCGCTCGACAGGCTGCCGGGTGGGGATATGAACACAGAGAAAAAACGTCGAGCTGGAAAACTTATTGTTCAATTAATCCAGTAATAACACCCCGTTTAGTGCTGAATCGCTATATAGCGTTAATTGTCAAATATTGTTTAGTAATAAAATTAGTTAAAAGATAGCATCATGAACAAGTCTCCGAAATAAACTGTATTGTACACTTTGGTTTATGTGTCATGTCTATGGGAATACTAGACATACCATAATTTACCATGTAAACGATATATCGACACTTTAGTGATATAGCACTAACCCATTCCAACTTGTTGAGGCTCAACAACGACATAATATTAAAATGTTTTTTGTTTTTTTTTGGGACGATTGAACTCCTTCTTGTTATTTGTGTTGTAAACACGACGTTTCGGCCGATCCATTCTTCCCTGACCGGGGGTGGGGGCGCAGCAGCAAGGCAAAGAGGTGTTCTGGACAGTGTTGCCAACTCAAAAAATATTTTCGCGCTAGTTTGACTACTAAAAAGCGCTAAACTTTTTAAATAGCCAAAAATGGCCAAAATGTCTTAGGCGGAAACGCGCTAATTTAGCGCTTTTTTGCACTGCCAAAACAAGAAACGCGCTAAATCTAGCGCCAAACGCGCAACACTGGTTCTGGACATGCTAATGACTCCCATATAGCGCTATTTCGTTTAGCGCTACGTTTTTTTAGGAACGTATCTAGAGTGCTAAGCGGGGTATTGCTCGGTCTTATTGCCTTTTCTTCATAGCAACCTGTGATAAAGCTGTCCAGTGAGAAAAGCGTGATCAAAGGATAAAATTAGTTTAATTGAGGAATTTTTCTTCTCTTAGTTTTATAAACCCACTAACTTCGATTTATAGGCAAGAGGAGAGACCAACATTGTGATTTTGAAATTGCTATTGAAAACGGTTCAACTTAAGTAGTGCGGTCCCTCCCACAGAGCTAGTAATTGAGTGTCAACTGCTTTCTTTTCAAGTTCAATTGTGCGGTCCCTGCAACTGAACGTGCATGAAACTGTCAACCTAATGGACCCAATTAATCGAGCACATTAACCGAACCCTAATTAGAAAACGTCAACCAAAACTGTCGCCATATGTTTCTTCAGTTTTTAAGTGGGTCCGGCTGGCTGGCTGGCTGGCTGGCTATGTATGTGTTGTGCATACAGGCTGCACCAATGGTACTAGTGGGCTGAAAATTTAAACGTTTACTCCTTAATATTATGTCTAGAAAAAACTTTTTTGTTTTAAAATTCCCCCCCAAATAGGTTCGTAGTGGGTGGGGTTCAATTTACAATGTTTATTATGCTAAATAGGTCCCTTTGTTTGTGCATGGCTGTGTTCACGCTAGGATCAGAGTGTAGTATCTGTGTCCTCATTGAAAAGTGTTACACACAAATGTGGATTTTTTTTTTTTAACCCTTTGAATTTTAGTAGGCCCATATTCTGGTCTTGTTACTTACTTTATGTAGGTTGTCCATGGACTTTATTGTCCAATTATTGTCTATATTGTCAAACTCCTGTCCATTGGAGTTGACTTTATTTTCCCCCATAACAAGAATAACAAGACCAATACTCACCTAATTCAGGGGAATAAACTCTTCACTGTTTGTTTATCACGTCAAGTTAATCCAAACCGATATATAAAACATGTCTTGTTAGTCACTCAATAGAAACCATCATGTGACCAACATCTTTAGGCATGTTAGGGGTGATCAATTAAAAAATTGGAAAAAGGGGCGATCAATGAATAAGTTACTTCTCTCGCATTTTGTTTGGCAGTGATCACTAAAAAAAAGTCTGAATTTTAAAAAAACGAGTGAATGCTGCCGGACACAAACTAGTGATCAATTTAGCATGAACTTAAATTGCATATTGAACCCCCCACCTAAAACTTATTATGGGGGGGAATTTAAAAAAAAACGTTTTTTGTTGAAATTTTCAGTCCTCTAGCTCCATTGGTGCAGCCTGTATGTGTGCTACATACATACATAGCCAGCTAGACCAACTTGAAAACTGAAGAAACCTATGTTAATAGTTTTGGTTGACAGGTTCTAAATTTCCCTAATGTGATTTGAAATCACAACCAAGTGATTGCTAGGCAGCTGTCTTACCAACTGAGCTAAACTGGCAAGTCTTATATATCTACAAATTTATTTATTATATATACTATACAAAAGTTACAGTAATCATTTTCAGTCAGAATAGAAATAGAAGTTTGACCCTGCAGCAGCCAGGCTTGTTAACTATAATAACATACAAAGCAAATGAAACTAAATATATCTGTTGTTGTTATTATTATTGATTACCTTTTAATATCTATCTATAGTCCTGTGTTCTACCACCACCACTACTACTACAGGGTGGGTGAGAATTAACTCCCTATTAGAATGAATAATATTCAGAACATAACTATCATACGTACAAACAAGCTGGTTAATAATATAATAATGATAATTCCTCATCTCAGAAATTCAGACTCAAATCACAAATATTAACTTAATTTGTCGCTTCTCTCAATTAACAATTGCTAACCTACTTCCCTGTCTATTTGTACATATTCTTCTTTGTCATGTGAGATTCAAGAGTTTAAGGGTTCAGCCCTTTTATTACTTTCTATAGATGTTTCTTATTGGTAAGCTCTTCAGATGATTGGTATGCGAGTTAGCATTTTATCTTCATACCCATCCCATTATCCACTTGTTGCTAACCCAAATACACTGTTCACTTGTGTAATAGTGTATGCTAGGAGCTACTATACAAATAAAATGTTTACTTATCAATGTGATCAGTTTGTGCTGTTACTCTTATAACAAATGCTTACAGACTTGAAAACTGTTTGTCATGCAAATCATTCAATTGTATTCAAATGGTTCTTTGGACAATTGAACTCCTTGTTATTTGCATTGTAAACATTCTTCAGCCTTCTTCAGGTGTAAAATCCAAGTATGATGGGTTAAACAGAAGTTATGTTTAAAGGGATGTAGCCCTTATAGTGCATGGCCCGGGTGTTTCTGTGTCTTTGTCTTGTCGGGTTTAGATTTGTTGAGAAGTGGAAGCCACATCGGGTTGAAATCCACACTTGTCTGGCTAATGCATAACACAAATAACAAGGAGTTCAATCGTCTGAAGAACCATTTGAATATTAATGACCCTTCTCAAAACTATAGAAAATACCATTCAATTGTAGTTCCAATATCAAGACAGAAGTTTAAAACTTATGCTAGCTAGCAAAGGTGCTTGTGCTGGCTATGGCATCAGCCGTCTTTGCCCAGGCTTCCCATATTACAAGTTTCTCTTGTCATGTCTTGTGATATGTGAAATAGACTTAGAGGCGACAAGCACACAAAATGACGTCACTCACTTCACCATTCTCGCTTACAGCACATGGTATTTCCAAGCGATCAGCCAAGTATTGACCAGGCTTGACATTGCTTAACTTCGGTGATCAATGAGAACCAGTGTATCCAACGTGCTTCAGCTGGATTGTTAAAACTTATGGCTATAGCAAAATCTTGCTGCAGTTTCATTATGTAGATATCTCTTGTCAATATCTTTTCTCTTTCTCTACCAACATGTCCAGGTCTTTATTAATCACTGCTACTCACAACACTGGTTTAAATACTGTTGCTGGGTTTAGGTTATTCACGTGTTCAGACATTTATATGTATCTATCTATGTATCCAGACTTCGCTCAGCTCTATCCATTCATATTAGAAATTTGAAATTTTGCACACACGCTCCCCTCAATGAGTAGGGAAAAATGTTGTTTTTTTTAAATTCCCCCCATAATAGGTTTTTAGAGGGGGTTTCAATATGCAATGTAAGTTTATGCTAAATAGGTCACTAGTTTGTGCCTGCTTGTTTTTTTTTTTTTTATTTATTTTTTTTTTTTTTGAAAATTCCCCCCAAAGTAGGTTTTTAGTCAGGGGTTCAATTTACAATGTAAGTTTATGCCAAATTAATCCCTTAGTTTGTGTCCAGAACATTCTCATTTGGTTTTGTTTTTTTGTTGAAAATTTGAACTTTTTAGTGATCACTGCCCACCACCACTTTTTAATTTACACAAGGTAAAAAGAAGCATATATGGGTGGCAGTGATTCATAATTTCCCTTGGAATGCTATTTTTTGTCTTTCTAGTTCCCTTTGTGTACATACCTGACCTCTGGCAAGCAGCTAGACATTGATATACTGCCCTCAACTCCCACCCAGCCAACCCGGTAGCACCAACTAGAAATCCTAATCACTAAACAATCTGCCATGTTTGTATATTGCGATAGAGAAAACGGAGTGGGTCATAGAGAAATATCATGGTAGTCAAACAAAAACCACCCAGTCCAGTTCCAGTTCAACCCATGACCTAGTAGATTGTCGGGTTGACATGCTGAGTACTTCCCCCTTCATGGCATTTGGGGGGGGGGGGGGGGCAAAAACAACTTTTATAGTTACTTGGCGGTGTCCATCTCTTCTCCAAGTAACATGCACAGGTTGTACTTGGCCTAATACATATTTGGTCTTTGGTCCAAACGCTGCCAATTTTGAAGATGTATAAGGATACCACTTTTGTTATTAAATTAGTTTTTTTTACCTTCATCCTAATTTCAGTTGTTTTTATACAACTTATTAATTCGGGCCAATGATTCTATGGCAACGAATAACAGCGCAATTAGGATGAATGTTAAAAAAACTAGTCAAATTTAATAACAAAAGTGGTGTGTTACAATACTTCATCCAATAATAATGATGTATAAGGATATTAAAATAAACGTTTTGAAATGTATCAGATACATTTTACACTCACCATATTTACATATATATAAAACAATTTTAACACAAATCCATATATTTCTCTATGAATATTTGTTAGCATACACACACATGTATACAAAAACATACATACATGTATATCCATCTACTTATACATAAATAATGAATAACTCTTCCAGTTCAACCCATGACCTAGTAGATTGTCGGGTTGACATGCTGAGTACTTCCCCCCCCCCCTTCGTGACATTTCTCAGGGCAATGGGAGTTACTTGGCGGTGCCCATCTCCCCTCCAATTAACATGCGACAGGTTATACTGGGTTACATGCTACCAGCAGCAAGGAGTAATCCATGACGTGACCTATTGGAAGAAGTAAAACCAGTCTGTATTAGGGGTTCCACTACTGATTTGGAATCAGAGTTGTCTGTCTCTTAGATTGGTAGTCTACTGTACTATTTAGCCATAACTGGGGGGAGACTGATGCTAGAAAGCTCAGTCTGCCCTGCTATTTACCTATACCTGGGGAGAGGAAGAGTGAATTCATGCCTTTTCCAAGGCAGGGCTCCAGACTAACTTTATTCACTACCGTCCCAAAAAACAATTTTAACCGTCCTGAAGGAAATGTAAACCGTCACGAAAAACAATCCTCACCAAATTTTTTGCTAAAAAAGAAAGAAAAGAAAAGATATCTTCTGGGACGGAAGTGATTTAAAAAAAAAAAATAAATAAATAAAAAAAATAAAAATTTCTTTTAAATCACTTCCGTCCCGGAGGCGTCCCGGGGAAAACATTTGTTCGTCCCGAACACATTTTTACCATCCCCGGGACAATGAGACAACAGTAATTTTCAAGCTCTGTTCCAAGGGCATTAGTACGAAGGGAGCACCAACTGCCAGAATCTTAACTCTGTTCGTGATTCTATTTTCCATGCTGTTAACTGTTAGGCCACCCACACCTCCCACTAGATTAATGTAGCAAACAATATCTTCCATATATCGATATCTATTTCTTCCTATATCTGTGTATTGTCAGAAGCTGATTGTGTTGGTTCTTTGTCACACATGCTAATTAGCATGCATTATCTACAGACCAAAACCCTGTTTTTCTTTGATGAAATTATGTAACAGGTTACATTCATTTCTTCCTTCCTTCCTCAAGATGATTCTTTCAAGAATATTGATCCCCACTGTGCTGCTTACTGTCATTTGCCCAGTGCTGTGAAAGCAAAATAAACTGTAAAATATTGGCATCAACCAATTGGTTGTGAAAGCGAATTATTGTGAAATCTATCACCACTTGTCTGTTTGACTCAGTGGAAGAGCAGCAGACCTATTACTTCTATCTAAAATATCAATTTGTAAGACTCTTCAACTACCAAAATTTAGTGCAAAAGATCTATTAGAATAACTAGTTATTATGGGAGTTTGATTGTATATACTTATAGAAGCACTGAAAGATATAGACAGTACCTATGAGATAGGGGTGCATAAGTACTTTGTATCTGGGCCCAGGGGTCCAAAGGTGACCTGGAATCCAAAAAAGCTCTTTTTTAAAAGTCAATACTGAGCTCATCTACCTTTTTACTTTTTGCTAATAATTCTGTCTTTTGATCTGCATTGCAATATAACAGAATGTTTCAACGTGAATTCTTTCTCCTTATCTGTATGGTAGCACAAAATGTTCAAATGTGCTTTCTTCTCTCTGATCCTCTCTATTTGTCATGAAGGGAGTAAGGGAGCATAAAGGCCTCAAATGCAAAAATATCTACAGAGCGCCCCATTCAGCACAACTCCTCTCATCTCCCATATCTTCTTTGGCCTTACAGCTCATGGCATAAGACCATAATGGATAAAAAGAGGATGACTAATGGAGAAGGGAAGAGGGCCCCGAAAGAAACTCTGTATCCCCTGATAAAATTCCTCTCAGAAGTCGTGGACACACAGTTTAGTAAATGCATCTTTTGTTGGTAGTAATTTTTATGAAGAGTAGAAGTTATCATTGGACTTTGTCTTAAGTCATGTATTTACACATAAGCTGATGGAAAGGAATGAATTATGTGAAAATTAATGATTCTCTCCTAATCAATGTTTTTTTTTTTCTTGCAGTTTTTTAGACAGAGTTCATATAGTAAAATCTGAAGATTATACCCCAACAGAGCAGGTGAGTTTTGTTTACTGGTTATTCACCCATCTCTGCTTTTTCTGTGAGTGTTGGCATTGAGATAAGGGTTTAATACAAAAGCAGCCTGTTTTGTCTTGAAAGTTGCATGGCTGAGCTTCCAGTATCACATAACCAAACATTTTTGTTAATGGCTTAAAAAATGCTCTGGCATTTTTTAATCTATAAAAACAAATCTGAACATTGCACAGTTGAAGTGGAATGTCCATTTACATGGCAGTGCATAGTTGCAGAACCTGGAACATCAACTTTCATTATTGAATAAATAATTTCTTTCTTTCATAACTGTTTTAAGACTATTAATGACATGACAGTATACTGGTTCAAAAATCTCTGTATTTGTATAATAAAATTAACTGCAGATGTTTTTGGTTAAAAATAGCAATATCAGTTTTGAAAGTCATTATAGAACTCCTCTTCAGATGAGCTGTATCAAAACACTGATTTAATGTATTTCCCGGCATTGAGAATGCTCCAGCCTCAAGGACACACCCCAATTTCGGCTTGCATTTTGGAAAAAAAGAATAAAAATAGGATAGACCTATGAAAAAAGTAACCTTTGGCCTGTAAGATGCAGGGTAAATTTTTGAGTCTTATTTCGAGAGGAAAATGGTGACTTTGACACAAAGAAATATGGTAATTTTTTTTTTTGCTGTATGTTCCCAGATGAGATCTGTCCTGCTAATTATGCCATACTATTCACTGCAAACTACAACATGTTATATTTCACAACCAAATAAAAAAAACCTGATGTCTTGCTAAGATGAGTTATCTCATCGGTGGCACTGGATTGACAAGTTGCTAAGATGAGTTATCTTGTCCGTTGCACTGAACTGACGAGTTATCTTGTCCGTGGCACTGGATTGACAAGTTATCTCATCCGTGGCACTGGACTGACAAGTTGCTAAGATGAGTTATCTCATCCATGGCACTGGACTGACAAGTTGCTAAGATGAGTTATCTCATCCGTGGCACTGGACTGACAAGTTGCTAAGATGAGTTATCTCGTCCGTTGCACTGAACTGACGAGTTATCTTGTCCGTGGCACTGGTCCGATGTCTGCTGAAGTAACATTGTTATAATTCAAAATACGGTGGTCAGACCCATTATTTGAATAAGCCAAGATTACAAATCTGTGGAGGAAATTTTTAAAAGCAAAATACAAAAGAAAAAACTTTTAAGATCTTGCTCATCAGAAATTAACTTCTGTAATATCAAAATGTATTGTATGTTATCAGAAATGCTTTAATTTTTTTTTTCTTTCTTCCGTGCAATAAAATTTAATATCTTTCTTTCTTGCAGGATATACTTAGGTGTCGTGTGTTAACTTCAGGCATCTTTGAAACCAGATTTGTTGTTGATAAAGTCAATTTTCAGTAAGTAACCATAATTTTCCAAAGATTATTCATTAAGTTGTTCAACCCTAATTTAATTTCCCCAATGCGATTGCTCACTCATAAAACCACCTCCCGTTGTCTTGAGATATTTCAAATGTTGGGAAATCGATCTACTTTAATTCTGCTACCTCATCTTATTTTCTTTAGATGAGATTGGCCTCAAAAAGATTCAGCATATTAGATTGAAACTTCAAAGCCGGCACTACAGATGCTTAGAGGATGTTTAACATTGACCAAAGACAATGGCAATTGTCTTCAGGGCCAAATTAAGCTGTAGCATATGTTATAAAGGGGCTTAAAACTAAGAAAATACATATTAATATTAAAACACGTACATTTTTTACTTGCAAATTAATAGCATCTTTTCATTTGCTATACAGCCAGATAATACAACAAATATGTCTGACATTTCAGTGATAGTATTACTTTGTCTTCATTTTGATCTTTGTGCAGCGGCTATGACTCCAGTTTCAAATACCTTCATATTTGTGTGTTGTATACGTATCACATATATACCACACTCCCATTGATTACTGTATTAAAATAATAATTAAAATTAAAGGTCACTCAAACAATGAAAATGAAAATTATTTTCAATTTCAGTGTCCTGGATGTTATAAATGTTAAAATTCTAAAACATAAAATTTTAAAATTAACGTTTTTATGAACGTAGTTCCATCTTGTGTATGTCTTCTGATGCACATGTTACGGCTGTTTAGGCCATTTTCAACATCCTCCTGTTAAAGGTGATAATTAAGTGATAATCTTGAACACCCTGTTATAGCAATAGAGCAAGCCCAGAATCACTGAATCAGAATTGATAGCTTGCAAGCATTTAGCGGGGCCCTTGAAATTGCCGGGACATAGTTAATCCAGCACGAATTGTCATGTAAAATCAATAAGGTGACAGTTATGTCCATGAGTATTTAAGCTTTTCTCTAAATGAGCAGATAATTATTTTTGTACTATATAGCAGATGATCAAAGTGAAGGTTCCTAGTTTTATCTTCTTTGATGACCTTGGTATCAAAACCCTCATCTTAAGGGGGAAAGATTTCAAACCTGGTGCAAGAATCGTTTTTATAATGTTTTATTAATATTGACTACTTTTTATCTTCATCTTAATTTTTATAGTTGTTTTTATCACAACTTTGACTCAGGCCATCATTCTACAGCTATGAGTAAACAGCTTGATTGGAAATAAAGAGTAAGCCTCCAGTGAGAATCGAACTCGCTTCCCTCACTGAGCCCAGCTGCATGACCACTCAGCCACAAAGAAGCCAATTTTCACCTTTAAATTCACTCCACACTTCCAACTATCAGCACCAAATTTGTTGTTTTCCTATGAGAACTAGAAGTCTTAAATAATAAAAATATTAGCATCCATTTGATGTCCTTTTTGTCTGAATTTTATTAGGCAGTGTTTTAATCATTGTATGTGGTTGGTTCAGATTAATTTCCTTGTCTTTGTTGTTTGGTTTTCTTTTCTTTCACTATGTTTTGGCCATGTACATTAATAGCTTGTAGGAACCATTAATCAGGAAGGAACAAGCGGTGAAGTTTGGATTTCATAGCCTGAGAGATATGAAAAGCAGATGCAAGGTTCAACAGGAGGTCACAAGATCGGCGCAGAGGTCAGAGGGCGACAAGCCCAAGAACAGGATGTGACGTGTATAAGAGGGGGTTCGCAAGCTCCCTCAGAACAAGATTCAACACCATTCCAGAACACAACGGACACCTGAGGAGGGGGTACATGGCCGAAACATTGTGGAAAAAAAAGCTAGCAACCAAGACAAGGAAATTGGTCTGAATAAACCACATACAATAATGTCCTTTTTAATTTGACACCCCAACTCCTCTTGTCAATTCTATTCTTATAAAATTTTCATTTGTGTGGATATCGTTTATATCTGACATGTTTTTTTTAAGATTGTTTTTCTTCTATAATCTAAATCACATTTCCTTTTGAACTTGTAATTAATCCGGCTGTTTTAATTAATCTCGGGTGTTACAAGACAGACAATCACCAGGTTTTTAGTGTTTAGCCTTGATCCAACCATTGCTTTGATGACTTACGATTATTAATGTTTAGGTGTCATTATACAAATACAAATTATGTATGTGTGTATTTGTTTAAGGATATTCTTAATACAAAATGGACCGAAATTGTGACTGTAGTCAAATTGCTCATCTGCACTAATATTGTGGTTGAAGGCATTGTGATTAAAAGAAATGATAGGTATGATGGCCCGAGAGGAAATAACATTTTAAAAAAACATAAGTGCTAATAATACTATTGAAAATCAACTCTAAAGCATTGGTTAGAATGAGTTTGAGAGATAAACAGAAAAGAAATCATCTCCTCCTCAAAGGAATTTTGCTATTGTGTCGTAAATGTTATCTAGGGAATACCTGTCACTTGAGCATTTATGTTGCAAACATTGACAATGCTTTTTTATTGCACTGATTACATGATTGGCATCTGCATTCAGCAACCAACTCCACACAGCAAACAAACCAACCAGCCAGCAGTTTGAGTGATTGAACACCACAAGAAATGTAGTAACAGTAGCATTACTGTCATCATGACTTGTCTCTTTTGAAGATTACTAAAGATAAAAAGATATACGCGCACACATTCACAGAGCAACTGACGCTCATTCTCATTGTGTAATTACAAGTACATGTCAAAAAACTGCTTGTCATAATCTCTTTAGAAAATATCTTTAAAGGAAGAAATCACGTGAGGATTTCACTGACAATATTTCTATGTACAGATTTACAGATAATACTAGAGATTTCTCGACAGTTATTGCAAAAGACCTCTTTTTCCACATTTTGGAGTCTGTTAATGGACTATGTTTCAACATTTTTTGTATTTTATTTTATATTTATTTTAATTCCTGTAGACACCTTCTGGGGCATAGGGCTGCATTGTGGTTCCAGTAGCAAGTAGGTTTTTAGATGTGGAGTTGCAAGGCCCACACCCAAGATGGACTGTTTTCAGGGCTAAAGGACTCAACTGCCCTTCTGTTTACCCATACCTGTAGGAGAAGTGGATTCATGCAAAGGGGTCGGTTTAGCAACTCCACCCCTAAAAACCTATTTGCTACTGAGACCACAATGCAGCCCAATGCTCCACAAGGAGTCCACATGAATAATCTAGATGAAAAAAAAAAATGAAAAATGTTGAAATTTAGTCCATTAACAATCTCTGAAATGTGCAAAAACAGGCCATTGCAATAACCACTGAAAGTCTCTGGTATTATCAGTGAATCTGTACATAAACATATTTTATTAAGCTTTTGCAGTAACAGATTAATATTTTAGTCCCCCACTCCTATACCTGCCTCTAAAATGCTGGTCAAAAAAAGTTTGCATTATATAGGCATCCCCCGATATACCACGGTTCATGATATAAGGCGGTTGATTGGTGGACCCCAACATTTTTATCTATATATATTATCACCCACTAATCCAGAGAACAGCAAATAAAAACAGGAATTTCATCAAAAGACTTACTTACTATGAATAAAATATTAAATTTCTTCAATTTTCAGTCAATTAATATATAATTACATGGTGTTTTACACATAATTTCTTTGATTTTGTGATGCAAACACCACCTTCTTTCACTGGTGAATTTGTAATTGACTTTTGATTATCCGCGGTTCAGTTATAACACAGTTGTCTTTCTTAGACCCAAACACCTGCATTATAAAGGGGGACTACTGTAATCAATTGCTAATTTCTTTTTCTCCGTTTCTAATAGTCTGTTGTTTTGTTTTTTCTTTCCTTTCAGTATGTTCGATGTAGGAGGACAGAGAGATGAAAGACGAAAGTGGATCCAATGTTTTAATGATGTAACAGCTATCATTTTTGTGACTGCATGCAGTAGCTACAACCTTGTCCTACGAGAAGATAACACCCAAAATAGACTTAAAGAATCTTTAGAGTTGTTTCAGAGTATTTGGAATAACAGGTGTGTGGAAAAACATTATCCTTTTTTTTACCCCTTTTCACTTTACTCTTTCATCTGAACTTGAAATATAATGCAATGATATGTGCTTAAGATTTAATTCATACCTTCCACCTGTTGAGGTAAGCAGCATTCTACCAGGTTAAAAGTAAATGGGTGACAATTTGTGAATTCTTAAGCTTAGAAAGTAAAAAAAAAGTATCGGTACAAAAGCAGTAATGAATTGAAAGTAACGGTTAGCATCATGCAAATGCTGTAATATTTACCCCAAGATTTTAGATAAGTTCTTGGCATAATGTTCAAAGCTACTGCCATCTATTATCATCATATTATTATTATTTTAAAAGTGAAGAATGGAACATTTTGTTATATAGGCTGGGAAGAATTCGCTGGACTTCACTATAAAGGAAACTCGAAGACTTGCTTGTAAAAATATCTGGACATATTTTTATTACACAACATACATCTTTGTCGGCCGGATAGTGAAGAGTGGAAGAGAGAAGACAAGGAGAACCGCCAGGGTGTTCTCTAGCAGGGACAGCGGTCTCGGGCCTCAACGGCTCCGCTGATGTCTGCGTCGTCTTTGAGTGTCGAGATTTCTATCCGCTTTCCAGGGAGGGATGACAGTCTTCTTTATAGGCTTCTCCAATGCCTATGCGGTGTCAATCACTGGTCACCATTTCCTGTTTACAACATTGATGCAATATACCCATCTCCTAAGGTGATCGAGGTCATTTACATTTCCGCCCAGCTGGCCGGATACACAAATCATAACAATTTGACTTAACTTATATCTGCAACGCTGTCTATGGTCCAAATGCTGTGGAAAAACATCCTCAAAATCTTTGTTCGCGAAGCCAAGCCATTCATTCATTATTATTATCCTACTGTATCACGAATAAATAAGTACACCCCTACCACTTTTTAATAGAAAGTTTAATTGTCTTCTAAACCAAACATAGCAGGATTTTAATATTTCTACTGGAAAATTATACAATCAAAACAGATATTATCAGGCATTATTTATGACCAAACTCTCCAGCATTGAAACTCTGTTGCCAAAAATATTTTTTCGCAGTTGTCTACTCATCGTTGGACGGCAAAATATTCATATTTTTGGCAACAGTTTCAATGCTGTAGAGTTTAATCATAAATAATACCTGATAATATCCGTTTTGTAATGTTCCACTAGAAATAATGAAATTCTGCTATGTTTGGTTTACAAGAAAATTAACTTTCTGTTAAAAAGCGGTATTATTTATGGGCGATACTGTATATATCATTCTACTTGTTTGTATGTATTTCTGATTATTATTCATTTCTTCCCTGGTGTCTTCTCTTAATTGATTTATTTTTAACATGTTTTTTAGTTTTATTAACTCTTTTCCTCTTTTGATGTTTCACCGCTCACAAATTGAGTAAAGAAGACAATAAATCCATTGCTGTCCACGGGAACCAAAGCATAGTATCTTAAAGCAATAAAATTTAAACTCTCCTCATATTTTTTATCCTTTCTATTCTCCTTCCGCATCCACCATTACAATGTATTGAACAAAAGTAAGAAAGAAAGAGGGTACTTATGCTTGAATGGAAGCAAAAGGGACTCAACCTTTACTATAACTGTCATTCATTCCATATTCCTCCCTCACAAGTCTAAAGCCTAAAAATTAAGTTTTAGTAGTAGTTGTAGACCACAGGAATATAGATACATTCCCTAGGTAATAAATTATGATAATTATAATGACATTTATTAGTTGAGAGCCTATATTTGCCCGGCGCCGGTGTGAGCGACTGCTAAATGAGCAGCCTAAATTGTAAATGTGAATAAAGAAACTAACTCTGTGCAGGGATCAAACCTGCGTCCACCCTGGAAGCTATCTTATACGCAGGTACTGTTCTACCGACTGAGCTAACAAAGGTCTCATGGTAGGCAGAGGTCTTTTAATCCTACACTTTGTTGGCTTCTCTACTCTCATATTCATATTATAGGCACGAATATAATGTGGCTCTCGATGTCGACTGTAAAGTGCTGGAGTAATGACATCTTAGTCAACACTTGTGGAATTTCCATAAATCAAGCTAGATTTTATTATTATTAATGAGGCTTGGGACAAACGACTTAGGAATTAAATTAGTTATCTAAATGTGCCCCTTTCTCAACATTTATTCAACTAGCTAAACAAAGTTTTGTACTTCTGTTTTTTCTCTGAGGTTAAAGTTAAATACACAATTATGTTTACATGCTGGGCCTTTTGGCTAAGATCAAAGTGTAGTATCTGGTCTTCGAAACCGCCATGGCCTCGAAGTTCAGAGAAGCATGGCCCTTCAGGGCTCCTTGTGATATGCTCGGGTATCGTCCTGGGAGAAAGAAGTTGCACAGGATATCTTGGCCAGCTGGTCAGGAGGTGATCACCATTAGCATGCTCAGGATTCGTCCTGAGAAGCTTTTGGGATCTCTACCCCTCCCTTTTATCGCGGTCCTCATGGCATTTGTCTCAGTGACAGGGATTTGTGATTCTTGAGTCTCTAGTCACAGGGACATGGGATCCCCCTTCCCCCCCCTATTAAATTCAGCACTAAATGACCCACCAAGGGTCGATGTGCCGTTAAACAAAACAATCAATCAATGTTTACATGCTCATGCAATTATAGAAATATACATATATGTACATCCATATATACTGTTATTGATTGTCTATATTTGAATGACAAGTTGCATGTTTTCTCTCTTTCAGGTGGTTGAGAAATATCTCAGTGATTTTATTTTTGAATAAGCAAGATTTATTGGCCGAAAAAGTCAAAGCTGGAAAGTCAAAAATTGAGACATATTTTGAAGAATTTGCGCGGTATGTCACCCCTGTAGATGGTAAGTACTTAAGTAATTTTGATAGTACTGCTTTACTTTGTCATTCTCCAATTGTATTATTTTATATATTAATTAATAAAATTGCATAACTGTTAGCGCTGATTTGCTATAGCGCTCTTTTTCAAATATTTTTTGTAATAAATTTAGTAGTGTTAAATTTAAGAAATAATGATAAAAGACAGCACCATGGACAGTCTCCGAAATAACTGTATACTGTACACTTTGATTAATGTGCCATGTGTATGAGAATAAACACATAAAAATACACAATAATTTATCATGTTTTGATATACATCAACACCTATTGATATTTCACCAGCTCCAGAAAGTAGCGACCAGGTGAAATACACTAATCAATTCCATCTTGTTGAGGCTCAACAACATCATATATTTTTAAAAAGCACAATACTTTCAGTGGATAAGCACTATGAACATTATGATTATAATGTAAGAAACTATGATTCACACACTTGCATACTCCCACATTTACCCAAATTTGCTGCTGTTTATCCACAAGTCCACACAATTTTGTACCCATCATGAGTGGAAATGACCTGCAACTCCAAATACTGAAAGCTTGTATCTCTAGTTGACCAATGGGGGGGGGGGGGTTCAATATGCAATATAAGTTTATGCTAAATTGGTCATTAGTTTGGGCCTGCTTGTTATTTTGTTTTTTGTTGAAAATCCAGACGTTTTTTTAGTTATCACAGCCCAAGAAAATACGAGAGAAGTAACGTATTCATTGATCACCCTTTTTTCCAACTTTTTAATTGACCATCCCCAACACAGCATATATGGGTGACAGTTTTCCTTGGTATTTTAATTTTAAAATGTTTCTTAATTTTCCAATCGCTTCTTTCTTGCAGCTGTAATTGAACCCGGAGATGATGCTGAAGTTGTCCGTGCAAAATATTTTATCCGTGATGAATTCTTGGTAAGATTTATTTACGCTTTCCATCTCACCTTCTCTCTCTTCTTTTCTTTTTTTCCTTAAACTTTTGGAATTTCTCTTTTAATATCTGTTTTTGAATTTTATGTTAATACAGGATGTCCGTAAAGTCTTTATCTATTTTATTATACTGTTTAAGCAGAAATACATAGGGACTTTATGGACACCCCATATACCTTGATATCTCATCTTCTTCCATCTTGCCTTCTCTCTCTTTTCTTTTTTCTTTTTTTTCTTAAATTTTTTGAATTTCTTTTTCAATGTCTATTTTTGAGTTTTATGTTAATATAGGCTGTCCGTAAAGTCTCTATCTATTTTGTTACACTGTTTAAACAGAAACAGATAGGGACTTAACGGACACCCTGTATACCTTGATCTGCTCTGATATCACATCTTATGATAAATACCTAAATTTATTTATTTTTTTACTTTGTGATTTTAGCGAATAAGCACTGCTACTCGAGATGGGCGTCATTACTGCTACCCTCACTTCACATGTGCAGTCGACACTGAGAATATTCGTCGAGTTTTTAACGATTGTCGAGATATTATCCAGAGGATGCACCTGCGCCAATACGAGCTTCTTTGATCTGCTGGTGTGGAACTACTACTGCTACTACTACTACTACTACTACTACTATAAGAACAACAACAACAACAGCAACTTCTACTAGTACTCAAAAGGGATACGTTGACTTGACATAAACACAAAATCTATATTTAATAGAACAAAAAGGGAGCAGTGTTTGCTAACACTGGCACTGGTAGTGTATTCGTTAATGGATCCCTAGAGTTCTGCTGGCGGTCCTCAGAATATTGCCATCAGAATCGACTGAGACCAAAAAAACAATTTTTTTAATTTTTTTTAAATCTTTTTTTTTTTTTTTTTTTTTTTTTTTTTTACAAAACCAAACAAAATGAATGACCAAAATTATTGATTCAAATTAGAGGGAGAACAAAAACAAACAAACAAAAAAGAAAAAAAAAAACCCAAGACACAGTGTCCAGCTTTTATTTTTTATTTTCCACCACCCCCCCCCACTTCGATATACCTGTGTCCATTTATTGACAGTGTGCATAGGTGATAATACAACAGTCGGAATTTATTTTTGCTGCAAATTCTTCAGTCTATATAGAAAGAAGCCGATCACAGAGGCAATAATTTTTTTTTTTTTTTTTTTTACTCTAACAGCAACTATATAAATCCATATAAATATAAAAATGATATATAGGAGGAGGAAAAAAAATTAAAGGATGGAAACAAACCCCTACCCCTAATTGATCGACCCCCTTTTTAACCTTTTCTCTCTCCGACCATTCCTCAGTGGGTCTTTTTTCTTTCTTTTTTTTTCTTCCCCCCCTCATCATCTGATTTCTTACATTTTTGTATATTTGGGTGTTTATTGTAGATCCGGCCCACCTAACAATTTTTTAATCTGCAGTCAGCCGCTCACAATATGTGCACAAGAGTATGATTGTATATATTATTACTGGTTATGTGTGTATGTTTGTGTGGCTGAGTGCGGGCTGATGTGTGTATGATAAAGGAAATAGCCTACTGCAGCAGTGTGTATACATTAAACTGGTCTCTCTCTTTTTGATCATTTTATGCAGTCACATACCTGTCTATATACTTACCTTACCTGCCAATTATATTAAAACAGAAATGACTCAAAATATCTTGAATCAACTCTATTTGAAGGAATATGATATACTACCTCTGTCCCATAATAATTGTTACAATTAGTGTATAAAATGTACATACAAATGTAACAATTATGGGACAGCAGTAATAATTTGTTTCTAAAATCCATGCATTTTTTAAAATAAAGACACCAATAATTAAGCTTATTAAAACAAAAATAAACAAAAATCACTCAAAAAATCTTGAATCATCTCTATACAGAAGGAATATAATATACTACCTGTGTCCTGTGATAGTTGTTACATTTGTAAATATAAATGTAACAACTATTATGGGATAGACGTAGTAATATCACTTGTTTCTGAAATGCATGCATCATTAAATCTACTAAGATGTCAACAATTATTGCTACATTCAAGAGGAAGAGAAATGTTTGTTAGACAAAAGTTCCGTCTCTGCTTCTCGTACATTTCACGTTATATCTCTCCCCTTCTTCCATCACCACCTTTCCCTCTCTCTAATTTTATTCCATCTTGAATTTTTTTTTTTAAATCCTCTACAGCTGACTTTTTAATTAACTAGCTTTTTTAAAAAACAAAACAAGGATAGGTAGAACTGCTATTATAAAAGAAATACTACCTCTATCCCATAATAGTTGTTACATTTGCATATGTATTTCATACACTAAACATAATAACTATTATGGGATAGAGGTAGTATTTTTTTTAATTAGAAAAGGAAAGATATTTTATTTTTCAAAAGCAGATACCTATTTGAATTTTGATTTCATGCTGCCCTTGTCTTTTATATGTGCTTGGCAATTATATATATAGATATAGATATATATATAGCTTTCAATAGCATATTTTTGTTTTCTGTAATATATTTTTAAAAGGTCTTTTAAACCTTTCAATTTTGAGTGTCTTGTTTCTACAATGAAAATGAACAAGTGTGACATATGGGCTGCTCTTCACCTCTGGCCCCAGGATTAATTTTCTGTCTAGTTCATTTAATCTCTGTTTCTTAAAGATGAGGAACAAAAAATGTTTTTGATTGGGTACAATTAGGATGAAGGGAAAGCATGGATGATGTCAGTTTACACCTTACCCGGTGAAATATTTGTTTTATAGTTTGCGTGTGTGTGTGACTTTGTCTAAAGCCCCCAGCCCACCCAAACTCATTTTTGGGATATCCTTCCCCCGTGTGAATGTCTAATCATAAAAAAAGCAAAAAAAAAGGTTGGAAGGAGTGATGATTCGTTTTTGGTACCCAACACTTAATGGGGGCTTGATACCGTTCATCGAGTTCAGAATGGTCTCAATATTCTTAATGGCTGTCATGCTGTAACGTATTGCACCAAAAATCCTATAATATAGACTATTTATACATAACTAAGAAGTAAACAAGGGATCAATACCCCAAATAGCAAAAAGAATACTGGGGGGGAGTGAGACAAAGAGATATATATATATATATAATTCTTTACATGTGTATGCCTACATACCAACAGACGTGTGATTGTGTTAGTGGTCCTTCCTCTCTTTGAATCCAGGGGGGGGGGCAAACCTTTTAAAACCTTTTACTTACCGAGTAGTATATAAAAATGCAGTATATAAAAATGTGTTTATTTTCCATCATGATTCTCCCAACCTTCTTTTTTTATCATTAATCAATTTCAAATAGCGTATTTGTTTTATTTTTTTTTTAAGTTTGATTCTCTGTTTCTGCTAGCTTGGCCCAAACATTTCCAAAGAGTGTTGTGTATGTGTGTATTCTGCCAGTTTGATTGTATGCATGCCTCTATGCAGTGACACTATGGCTTCTGTACTTTCATCTGATATTGCTGTTATGTCCATTAACATTGTTGTCGTCGTCGTTGCTCCGGGCAACATCTGTCTCATCTCTTGGTCTGCTCCCTGTTCCTGCCTCATCTTATGCCTACCATACCCACCTCATATCCATGGCTACCTGTTAATGTCTCCTTAGTAAGGGTGCCTGTATTTTTGGTAGAGGAGGTGGTGGTGGTAGTAGTAGTAGTAGTGGATGTCAATATTGGTCCGAGCAGGCCAGTATGCAATACTTGAGACAAAATCTTTTACCAAAAAGTTTTTTATTCTCATGATTTCCCACGCCTCACCTATCGACATTTTAAAAACTTTGGAAATGAAGAAGAAAAAAAGAAATTTCTTTTCTTCGTTTATCATCTGACTGAAACAATCTGCAACCACCACCACCACACAACAAAAATCATATGCATTCATATATATATTCATATGTATAAAAAGAAAAAAAGACTAAATCTTCATTTTTTATCTTTAATGGCTGTGTCAATTTAAAACAAAAAAAAAATATTTAAAAATATGAAGAAAAAAAAGATAGAATTTGTTTTTACTCCTCGAAATTCCAATTTCAGCATTATTTTAAAATTCATTTTTTTTCTTTAAAACAAAAAAATGCCATCAAATATTTAATCTGCTGAAAAGAAAAAAAATAGATTAAAATATTCATTTCACTTTCACCCAGTCTGTTTTTTCCAGAAACTGTGTGTACATTTCTTCCACACTGCAGTTTTGCTGCTACCTCCGTCCCGTAATAATTGCTACATTTCGTGTATGAGTACTATATGCAAATGTAACAACTATTATAGGACGGAGGTAGTATCTTTTATTCTCTCTTAGCTGTCACTGTTTGCTGGCTTGAAAATCTTTTTCCGTTTTTCTTTTTTTTTCTTTTCTTTTTTCTTTTCTTTCTGTATGGTATTCACAATAGATGCTGGACTTTTTCTTTATTTCTCTCTTTTTGATTTTTTAATTCGTGCTCATACAAACACTTGTATGCAACTGTCTATTACTGGTTTCATGCCTCCCCCCCCCCCCCCACTCCGCCGATACACGCGCACTCAATACCCAAGACCTCTTCAGTAATCATCATCATTACTATTATTATAGTCTCACAATACATCTAGTGCACCGGTTATATGTTCTCCTAGGCAGAGGCCAGCTTGATCTTTGAGTCAAGCAGGATTGTCCATCTCTCCACACGATGCAGGCAGATGCCAGGATTATAATTTCTAGATGGATTTTTTTGTGGCAATTCTTCTAAATACTAAGATGTTCAAGAAACTGGTATAATTAGTACTGTTTTAATATTTAGTTGCACTGTATCAGGACCTATGAGAGGTGGGTGCCAGAGGTACATGAGCCAAACAGGGTCGGGGAATTTCCTAGGATCTCAGAAAATGTTTGCATATACTGAAGACTGGCATTCACGTTTTATATATCCATAATTCGTAGAAATTATGATCCGTAATATTATGTAGTGTTGAAGAAAGGAAGGGAGCTGCCGAAAGAAACTTTGTACCCCATGATAAAATTCCTCTCAGAGGCCCTGGTAGCAGGTCATCAATATGGAGCGCAATTTAAAAGAAAGGAGTTCTAGTTATTTTGTAATTATACTGATATGATTATATTCACTGTTATTTATTTTATTCATATTATAAGCATTAACGTACAGGTGCGACCGGGTTAGCGACCGGGTTCTGTTCCAACGACAGGTCACTAAACGAAATGATCGATAAACGAAAGCCTTGTTTTAGGGCTTGAAAATCCAACCTTCATCCCCACTTAATCCTCGTTTTATATCTTTGCTATTACGGCAAAGGTCCATATTTGGCTTTTTAAAACCTCTACTCTTATCTACGTCTTATATTTTCCAGAACACTTTGATCGTGTATTGTGGTACGATCTGTCACGGTCGGTTGGTTAAAAAACGAGTAGGTCGTTAACTGGTAGACACCTGTATATTTACTTCTAGTTGTTTTTTTATAATCGGCTGATTTAAGTTATTCCAGTCCCTTAATATTTAAGAAAAGTTTTTTTGGTTTTTTTTGCATACACAGGACAGTGGGAGGTGCTCATCTAGTAAAGAGATTAGTCAAAACATGATTGGTTCAATTATCTTTCATTATTTATTTTTTATTAGATGAATTATTGTGTGAGTTTGAATCTCACCAGGAATTTTATTCTTTATTTCCAATCCGTGCTGTTTACTCGTATCCTGTAGATCAACGGCCTGAGTTAAGTTGTGATAAAAAGCAATTAGAAAATTAAGATGAAGGAAAATAATAGTCAAGAATTAATAATAATGGTTTGCAAAAAATAATAAAAATAAATAATAAAAGATTATTGCTTTATTGATACTACTAGTGTAAAAACAAAAACAAACATGGTGCAGGAGAGATCAGGAATGGAGAGTATGTTTAAAGGTTAGATTTGATCTTCTGCCTAAGTCGTAGAATTCTCGTAGCTTAGGTGGTAAGAGCAGCTGGGCGTTTACTAGGCTTCCCCAAGCAAATGGGGACGCAAGTTTGAATATCACCAGGAGCTTATTCTTTATTTCTGATCCACACTGTTTACTTGCTGCCGTAGATTGACAGTTTTAATGTAGAATGACCTCAATTTCAAGACCTTAAAATATACAAATGAAGAAAGAAATTAACTTGTTTCCACAAAATTTCATGAAAAATAACTAGGTCTTCTTGATGTTACTTACTGTGCTATTCAAATAATTTGCATGGTGACTGGCCAGAATTTATTTTTAAGAAAATACTTGTAGAAAAATGAAACAGGCTTTAAATATTGTGTGCAGTAATATTTAAAATTTTAGGTTGAAGAGAACTGGTAAAAACTAATCAATATTACCAACAGAATACTAGAGATTAACATTGGGTTTGCATAGTGGCTGAGGTGCTGTATATGCCGGACTATGAGACGAATGGTTAACAAGGGTATTTGGAGGACTACCGCTCACTGCAACTCATCCAAGCCCCATAACTGTCCATATTGAGCTTTGGTAGACAGCCCCCTAGTCATAATACCAGCACATTGGATGCAATGTAATATTTGCATCGTTTTTTTTTTTTGTTTTTTTAAATGTCCGTCTTATATACCGGCATAAACAGTAATTGCTTATTTTCCACCCGTGGCCAATGTTCAACCACATAAAAACAATTTTGAAATACTTTAAAACGAAAAAGAAGCTGGGCTTTCAAATGCTGATTTTCCAGGCAGGCAAGCCCTTCCTACTTAAAGGGTTGTGCAACACAATTTCCTCACTACCCACCCACCCAATTTATCTCTGTGTCATTTTAAGCGCAGCTTAATAAAAAGAAGCTCGTTTGATGGTATTTATAAAGGAGTAAATTGAAATAGTTTCATAGAAAAAAGACTATTTGATCACTTAATACCAGTTTAATTTAGTAATTTCTAATCCTGGAAATTATTATTTAATGTCAGCTGTTAATTAAAAGTAGAACATTAACCCTTCCAAGACTAACCTATTAAGGTGCTTTAATGCCTGAATCAAAATGTCCCAGTAGACTTCTAAATAAGATCTAGAGGACATGTATATCCCAGCAGTCCTAGAAACTTCGGGATATATATGTCCCAGGAGTCCCAAAAGGTTTAAACTAATAAATTATCTTTTATTCTTTTTTCCAAAAATATTTCTTCATTCCACCCCTTCCACAGCAAATTAAAAGAATTGATAATAATTCTTCTTTGTTAATATTCTGGTTTTACAAGCATGATTTTTAGAAACTGCCTAAACACTTTTTCCAGGCTATTACAATTTTATTCTGTTGTGATACAGGTGTTCCCCCGTTAACGACCGTGTTCTCTTCCGATGACCAGCTTGCTAAATGAAAGCTGCCTTTTAGGGCTTAAAAATCCAACCTTCATCCCTGTTTTTCTCAATCGTTTTCAATTCAATTCGTTTTAGGTCTTTATTAAAAAGGCAAGGGTCCATATTTGGCTTTTTTTAAAAAAAACCTCTACTAATATCCTCTTATCTTTTCCGGAGGATGAAACGCTTTGATCGTGTATTTCTGGTACAATTGGTCACGGTCGGAAATGCAGTTGGTCGATAAACAAGTAAATAAAGGAGTAGGTCGTTAACCAGAGGATACCTTTTTAGTAATCTGCTAATTTATTACTAATAAAAACACAAAAGACAAAAGTCCCGAATCAGTTGAAGGGAACAACATTTTTTTTAAGTTGCTTATTGCCATGGTGATACCAAGGGAAGCATAAAATCTCAAATCTGTTTTACATTCTGTAAACCACCATGGAATGGTAGGTTTTATACCTGTCTTGTCAATTCTGCTCCAGCAAGGAACATTTCACTGCGGTTATGGCAACACTTCACATTATCCACTAATGTTGCTGTTGAACACTAAAGAATTCTGCCATTGCAACATCTTTTTTTTTTAACTTGACCTCATATTTCAGATATGACTTTTTGAAAAACATTTGGCGGCATTAATATTCTTTTTAAGCTTATGGAAAATATTAAGAAAAAAACTTTCACCTGTTTATCGAACTTGAAAAGAATTTGAAAATTGTCTTTAGACTTCTTTTAGCCCTTCCAAGACTAACCTATTAAGATTCTTAATGCCTGAATTAAGATGTCCCAGTAGACTTCTAAAGGTGATCTACTGGACATATATATCCCAGCAGTCTTAGAAACCTCAGGATATATATGTCCCAGGAGTCTCAAAGGGGTTAAATGCATCTAAAGGAAATTCATTTCATTGAGTTATAAAGATATCTATGGCTCCATTATACAGTTTGAATTCTGACAGATATTAATAGTTTTTCTCTTGAGAATTTCTTTCAACCTTTTAAAAGAATATTGATGTTGATTTAAAAAAAAAAACAACATAATAATACCCCTGTCCCATAATAGTTGTTACATTTTCATATTATATTCATACACTAAATGTAACAACTATTATGAGACATGGGTAACAATAAAAAAGGATTACTACCTCAGTAACATAATATGTTACATTTGCACATTATATTCATACACTAAAATGTGCAAATGTAACATATTATGGGATAGAGGTAGTAACTTTTTTAAAGGTTATTTTGAAGTGTGATAGATACTTTAAAAAAGACATTTTATTCCCATTAATAGAGAGACAATCACTACAATGCTATTTTGGTGTGGAATAGAATTTGTATCATCTTAGAATCTTATCTCTTACCAAACCAATAACTCCACCCCAACTGCAATTTCAATTCTTCCCATACACCCACTATATTTTGATATCTTCTTACACAAATGTCCTCAGACAGACAGAGAGAGAGAGAGAGAGAGAGACAAACAGACAGATTTATAAACATAAGGTGTTGTTAACCCATTAGCTGCGGATGACGGAAATTTCTGTCAGTGCAGTTCTATGGCTAACTCAATAAAATTTCCATTTTGTTGTGATTTATGACAACTCAGTTTTATCTGAGTCAGGGCTTTCATCTTGCAATTCATTACTTGCAATGGACAAGAGCTTTTATCTTGCAATGGATAATTATAACACTTGCCACCTTCCGCAGTCAATGGGTTAATACAACCACAGGAGTTAAAAGCTTCATTTTACCTCACCATCCACCCCACAAGATCGCTGATTAAGAATATATTTTATATTTTTCATTTTCTTTATTCCTTATCCTAGCAGTTCAAGGACCAATGACTGTTTATCTTTTATAGTTACTAATCTGCATTTATCATTGTGATTATAACCAATAGCTTAGGATCATTATTGACTCTAATGATCAAAATTTCATTTGTATTTTTTTACTGTTTGTAATTGTATAAGATTATTTTTGCTACCGTTATTGTTACCATTTTAATTATTACTATAACATTATAATTTTATTGTATTTCTTGTTAGTAATACAACATTTATTGGTATTACTATGCAAATATTGCTAGAATGAGATTATGACTGTTATGAGAATAAGACTATAATAACTAATATAATTACTACTACCACCACTATTATCATTATTACGCACAGTATACACTACTGTATTACTAAAGCAAAACCTGATATTCATGAAAGTTGGGTATCAAGCAAAAATATTCTGCCCAATAATTGGGCCGTTATAGTTATATGTTAAATGTTCTGTGGAAAATGGTCTGTATTGGTTTGCTTACCAGCGGTCAAACTGTGGAGAAGAAAAGCCAAAATTTGACAAACGTGTATGTGTGTTTCTTTTCTTTCCTTCATTCCTCCTGTGCATTTCATGATTTGGATTTTGTTGTGCTTTTTTTTTTTCTTCCTCAGTAGTTCTCCTTTATATATAATTTATCTAACCTAATAATAACTTTCTTGGTTTGTGAGTCGTAATACTGGATTATTCCACTCGCTGGAGGGGGCGGTTAAAGTTTTGCTAAATAAATAAATACTTTCTGCCCACTGTTTCAAACTACGCACTATTCCCAGTAGACAAATTCAGTATTTCTTCTTTTTTTTTTTCTATAAAAAAAACATCTCAATCAAAGTATATCCATGAAATCTTTTCAACCGAGATTAACAAGTAGATGAAGTAATAATAATAAAAAAACAGATCAGGATAGTTGTCGAATATCAATGATCAGCAAGCTAATCTTGCTGGCCGTTGTTTGTGGGTTCAATCCGAATTGGATCACCCAGTATAGATGGTCTGATACCAATTCATGCTAAGTTACTATACTTATATAATGAACAGTGTGATTTTCTTGGTTTGCTGTCCGTAACACTTGACTCTTAATCATGGGTACAAATTTTGCTAATAAAAGTCCCTCCTTTCCACCATTTGAAACTATGGACTCTTCAACTGAGCCAAATTTGCTTTTATTTTTACATAGAAAATATTTTCATAGAAATTCAAAAATGTCCGTGAATTTTTTCCGGGGTATTAACTAGTATATAAAATAGACAACTCTGTGACATCCTTTGAGAGCAAAGTAGTGCAATCTAATGTGACCAGGCCTGATTGCACCTGAATTTTAACTCATTTGCAAATACATAAATAAGGGAGACTACTCTGTAATTAGCATTTAATAGCTGTCTCCCTTAAGAAATCTGTTCTTTATAGAAGTGAGTGCAGACCCAAAATTATTAAGTTTCAAATCACTTGTGTGTTTTAAGTATTGTCTAAGTTAGCGCGTTTTAGGGATACCTTAATTCAAGATATATAGCTACAATTCAATGTTTCAGCTATTTAGAGGTCACACACAGATAGAATGAGAATTTTAGTATTATATAGATATATACACACATGTACAAAAACACATAAATGAATTGCATCAAATTGGCTTTATTATTTTCAGTTTAGTTTAGTACTGACTTTTTGGTAATTTTATTAAGATATCCTAACCTTCTTCATAACAAGGTGTATGTCAGTGGTTCTTAACCTTCTTTGATCCAGGACCTACCTTAGCAGCTCAAAAAATTGTATGCTCCTCTTATTATAATAAAACAAATTTAGTATTGAAAAGGTATAATATGTTAAATTCAGAAATTTACCAAAATTTAGAGTTTTAAATCAAGAGAAAATTTAAATCGATGAGGAAAAAATTTCAATGACAAGAAAAGAATTTTAATCAAGTTCTAAAAATGTTTATTAAATATGGCTATAATAATACCACTTGGAATTTACAATATCATCTAGAAATATAACAAATTCAAATTTTCAAGTTTGGTAATCTAGCGAGACCCTCGAGCCTGATGTTAACTACAGATGGTCTTGATTTCAGGCTCTAATTTAGTTAGCTT
>VCCN01002734.1:810010-820715 GCA_006491835.1 Architeuthis dux | reverse complement strand
AATCTTCTAATATTTATGATGATGTCATTGGCGTGTTATTACTTCTAATCTTTATGATGATGTCATTGGCGTGTTATTACATCTAATCTTCTAATATTTATGATGATGTCAGTGGCGTGTTATTCCATCTAATCTTCTAATATTTATGATGATGTCATTGGCGTGTTATTACATCTCACAAAGAAAATGACTGGATTTGCCCCCACTCTTCCACAAAATTTCAATGAAAACTTTGGAGATATTGTGTGAACAGACAGACATTAGAGAATACATAACTTCTATCCAACTTTATTGGCAGGGGTAATAATAGTTTATTTATGACACAGTTCTTCTTCAATTATTTTGATATCATTCCCCCTCAGATCTTTATCACTAAATTTCATTCACTTGTGACTAATTGTCCTTATGTTTTTTTTATCATTTTTGTCTTATTCTACCTTGTTTATAATTTGATACATCATTCGTTTTATATCAAAAGCTCATCTGGTGTACCGTAAAAGGTTATATAACAGTAAAATTTGGAAATATTTTTTTATTTCAAACTTTTGACAGCATTAGCCTCTTCTTTGAGCAAAACTGCAAAAATCTGACAACTTGACTGATCTGGAACCCAACTAAAAAGATATACAAGATTTACAATTCAGAAGAAAGGTTGAAATGTTTGGATTTACCATGATAGAATTGCTGTTAAAATTTTGTTGTATAGCCATGGGAGGAAAATCCTGGACTTTGGGAAAAAGCAAGACTGGAGACTTGTTTTATAAAAATATGAGGATAAATTTTTATTCCATCAGACACATCGTTCAGTGGCGGAGAATGAAGAGTGGTAGAGAGATAATGAGAGCCGATAGACTTTTCTTAGACAGCAGGGCATATGGGTCTTTCGACAACAGGGAAATTGGTCATGTCTTCGTCCCAAGCCTAAGTGATCTCTCTCCTCCCAAAGGGCGTCTCTCTGCCTTTCCGAGGGCCTCTGCGTCATTTTTATCGGGTTCAAATGCCTACCCTGATTTTCCTGCAGTTTAGGGTCAGTATTCTGTTTATGACTTTTCAACACCTGGTCTGTCTTCTGGTCCCTGATACCTTGCAGTCCTGGGTTTTCGTCAATATCCTGTTTATAACTTTCAACACCTGTGGGGGGTCAAATCTGTGACCTCCACCCATGGTTGCCTAAATATCCAACAATTTGACCCCAAACTAACAACACAAATTGAGTTTCTAGTTAGACTTCCATACATTAAAAGTATGAACATTAGTTTTTGGTGGGGACTAACAAAAAAGCCCCCAAGATTCTATAAATAACTTCTATCTTAACCTGTTATTGCAAGTTGATGGATCTGTCAATTGTTCTAAAAGACAAGGGATTCTCTTCAAATAATTTGCTGTGATCATAGTTCCTGCTAAACTGTGCGTCTTTCACACACGTTTTGCAACCGGCACACAAATGAAATTAATGTGCACAAAAGGTTAGTTACCTAAAATAATGTAGAAATGAATGAGTTTTGATTTAACCATTTCTTCCAGCAACTTTAATAATGATAATCTGCGAATTGATGGGTATTAATGTTATTAATTGATTTCTACATTGCATCACATAAAAATAAGAAATACTCATTAATGTTTTATTTAATGGAACAACAAACTGAACAAAGTAGTTCCAAGTGTACAATAAAATCTCAACTAATGCAATCTTACTTGTACTATATTTAAGCATAAAACCGATAGTTTTATTATCCATGAGAGATAGGCTGTGCCAAAATTATCTTGAAACAATTTCAAGTTTACATTTACACAAGCATTCAGTGCGTACACTTTTGTCACAGGAAAAAGATTTGCACACCATGACCACTACATGGTAAACAGAACAAAACTGATGGTAATAGTATTGATAAAGGTGCATCACCAATTTTCTGGCATCCTTGGTCCCAGAACCTTGCCAGATTATTTGTTTTGCCAGACCAACAGAAGCCACATAATAAGAATTCAATAACATACTAATTATGCATAGCTCATATCTTTAAAGCATTAGGACTGTTAGAAATTTATATTGAACAAATACTATAAATATGAATTAAATGGTTAAATGCAATACATTGATATCAATGATACAGTTTATTTATTAATATAAATGAAACAGATATATTAAATAAACAAGTAGAAATATCATATACAGTTGATGAGCCAATAGTGTACGTCTCACATAGCTTCTGTACTGAAACACTGGTCAAGTTATCTCAACACTTCTACCTTTTCTTGTATGAATCTGGACATTCACGATTTTCATCACCACTGACACCCACACTTTGCTTGGAAGCCATTACTAGGGGCAAAGTTTTACAAAATCGATGTAACTACTGCAGCATAAAAAATCAAGATATGGCTTCACACAAAAGCACCTATGGCCACTCAGGGAACTAGTATGAGAGCTGCAAGAAATTCAAATTCCACTGGATTAAAATTGCCGGAAAATTGGTGGTGTATATATAACGACAATACTCAGCCATAGCTCTTAATAATTCTTGTAATTTTGCTCTCTATTGGACACTCACAGGTTTTGAATCTTGTCACTTGATGGGAAATACCTGCAAGTATGAGTTTAGGAGAAAAAATAGGTCCATGACCAATCAGAAATTTTTTTTTGCCACCTGTTTTTCTTAATTCTTGAAGTTTCTATTTTAAGATTCTGCCAGGTAACAGGCTGAAATAATGTCCCATGGGGTTCATTTTTAACCCTATATTACACCTATCATGAACCAGAACCCCGAAAAGATTGAAATTCATATAACTTTTGAAGTAAACAACATACAGACAAATGAACACATTTTTTCCATACAATTCAGTGAAATGGTTATTGTTAAGATTCAAACACACCATGACTCTATTTCATTTAAAAATGAAACCCATGAGACATTATTTCAGCCTGTTACCTGGCAGAATCTTAAAAATAGACACTTTGAGGTTTAAGAAGAAATAGGCATCAAAAAAAGAATCCACCCTATGCACGTGGACCTATTTTTCTTCCTAAACTATAAAAGCTATAAAAAAAAAAGGAAAAAAAACTCAGTCAAGAAAGACCCAGTTCTTTTGTAGAATCGTTTTTTCTGTTTATAGAATGTCAGTTTAGAACAGGGGTTCCCAACCTGGGGTAAATTTGCACTTCTCAAGGGGAACATAGGGGTCAGAGAGTATAACCATGGTGTACAATGCTGTACAGTGTTACAACCTCGTTACAAAACACCTGATAAATGCAACAACTAGGCTCTCTCTCTCTCTTTCTTTCATGTTACAAAGTTGCATATATATATATATATATTTCAAATCTCAAAACACCTGAGGATGAACAGTGTTGTGCAGTTACTGAACTTTACTCTCGTATTAATGAACTTGTTGCCAAAAAAACAGACTCAACCATCTCACAATCTAAGACTGACATATTCAAAGAATTAATCACTGAGGATCTTATGAAGCTGGAAGATGAAATATTTCTCAAACTTTTCACTAACAATTAAATGGAGCTCTTATTAAAATCAATATAATTTTATCAATTTTTGAACCTTAATTTTTAGGGGTTCATGGGAACCTATCAAAATTCCCAAGGTGTGCAGAAGAACAAAAAGGTTGGGAACCCCTAGTTTAGAGCTTGAAACAAGATCCCAATCATGGTTGGTTTGGATTCTGGCTTGGCTTAAAAGCAACAATCCCTTGTGTATAATTTTATACAGAATTCATCTTTATATCATGAGAACAAAGCATAAATTAACTCATTTCTAAAGCCTTTATTGTATTCATGTTTTTTGAACTTCCTAAAAATATTTTAAGAAAACAAAAAGTGATAAAAATATTAACACAAACATTATTAGAATTTTTCTAGTTTACATAAAATTAGCAAATAACAGTCTTTGAATTTAGAATTACATTTTTATAAATAATGTTTTCTTATTGTGTATGTTTACCACAAAAATTACTTTCAAGTATACGTACCTATCAAGTTTCAATATTGAAAATGAGTGAGAATCGTACCCGCTCCAAAAAGGGGAGGGGGGGGGGCATGCCCCAACTTAAAGCGTGTTTCAAAAGTTCTGTGAGTCCGTATATGATCTGTCAAAATAATTTGAATTCCTAAGCTCTGTAAAAATATACTGAATACATACAAATAAACAACCAACAATTGTTAATCATTAACCAAAAGGTTCACATTTTTATGAAAATTCACTTTTTAGATCTCTCACCTTTCATAAAATGCGTGAGAATTTTACACTTTTTATAAAATGTGCGAGAATTTTCTATTAATGCGTGAGACCGTGAGAACATATAAAAATGTGTGAGACTTGACAGATATGAATATAGAAAAATTAAGTAAAGAGTAAATTAAGTCATTCACCCTTCATTTACCCCTCTAATTTTATTCACCCCCCCCCCCCAAAAAAAAAACAGTATCATTCACTCTTGAGTGAATCATTCACCAGTTTAAGAATCACTGGAATCCATCCATTCCTGCACTTCTACATTCAAAATGTATATTTATTAATAATATACTGTTCTGTCTAGAAGAAAGCTACATTGTTGCAATATTGAATTGGTGACTACAAACTTACGGTTCAATCAACAATAGGTTAAAAAGTAGGTAACTCATCTAGAAAAGGAAAGATTTTGATTTTTGAGCAAAAAAAATGCTTTTTCTCTCACTTTTCTCTTAAAATAGAAAAAAAACTAGTTTTAGCTATATTTTCCCAATATTCTTTTTTATTTCAATATAAAATACAATTATTTTATGAAGTGAAATTTCAAAATGGTGTAAATAAAAATCCAATGGAAATTTTACAGTATTTTTCTTCTTATACAACTACAACACTGAAGAATCCGATTGTTGGTGGTTTTACTCCAGGAGTTGAATGCAGCAGTTTTCATCAGTTCACGTTGAACCATCAATATAATTTCATCCACCCAGAAACAGAAATTGATCTACAAAAGATTGAGTGGATCAGCAAAATGGAGGAACAAGGTACAATGATTGGCTTACAGAAAACGAAAAAGTACAAAAAAAACTTGTTCTGTATTTAAGTCAGTTTTTTCTTCTTAATAAAGTTGTGGTAACTAATACTAGTGACTCAGTAATGGAGAGGCGCAATAATGATGTGATTAGAAACCAATTCTTTTTTTAAGACTGATTTATAGATCTATATACAGTATTTTTATTAAATTTGACTAGTGTTTACCTTCATCCTAATTTTAGTTGTTTTTATACAACTTATAAATCAATTTTTATTATTATTGTATGAAGTATTGTAACACACCACTTTTTATTAAATTTGACTAGTTTTTACCGTCATCCTAATTTTAGTTGCTTTTATACAACTTATTAATTCGGGCCACTGTTTCTATGGCAATGAATAAAAAGCAACTAAAATTAGGATGACGATAAAAACTAGTCAAATTAATAAAAATACTGTATTACAATACTTCATCCAATGATAATAAAGGGAGATCTATATACATTTAGAAAACTATTAACTGTTATTTCCGTCATTGCTGTTCTATGGCTAACTCAATAAAATTTCCATTTTATTGTGATTCATAGCAACTCAGTTCTATCTGTGAGTCAGGGCATTTATCTTGCAATGCATTATTTTACAATGGACAAGGGCTTTTATCTTGCAATGAATAACTATTACTATTCACCACCACCTGCAGTCAATGGGTTAAAGAAGGCTAAACTTAACTACTAGAGAATGTATTCTTGTAAGAATATTTGCTTAAACTTATCTGATTCTGTAAACTAAAACCAACATGTTGCACAATTATTATAGTATGCTTTTCGCCTGGCTTAGCAGAATTAAGCATGAAAGATAAGGTCAGCAAAAATAAAATTTGATCAGCTTACATTCGTGTTCTTAAAAATATGAGTTTTCCATTATCCATAATATAGATGAGTCGCGCCCCTTAGCATGACAGAGTACAAATAAATAAATACACATTATTATACTTACATTCTCCTGTTGAATTTCCACATCTTTTTTATAAGACGGAAAGAAATTGAGTTACAATGGAAGGGTGTTCCATTGTAACTCAATTTCTTTCCTTCTTATAAAAAAGATGTGGAAAAAAAGAGACGACAGAGTGGAAATTCAACAGGAGAATGTAAGTATAATAATGTGTATTTATTTTTACTCTGTCATGCTAAGTGGCATGACTCATCTATATAATTATAAAGTAGGTTACCACATGAGGATGTAGGAAAAATAGAATTTTATGTTCTGATGACATCATAAAAATGCTGAATTTAAAGAATAATAAAAATAAAAACAAAAGATAATAAAAATCCATTTGTGCAGCAGGAGATTTTGGAACTGGGGGGCTTGGCTCCTTGAGCCCTCCCCCATCCAACAGAGATAAAAGGGAGAACACAAAAAACAGACAAAAAGGAAGGAAGGGTGGGAGTGTGCGTGTGTAAGGATCTTTGTTTTTTTTTGTCTCGACTCCCAAAACTGATTATAGAAGTGTTAGGAAATTAGATAAAGATAAAATTTGGCATTCAAAAATCTTTGGAAATTTCCGTTATATAAAATGTTATCTTCATATAACAGTGACTTAATAATATAAAACTATAAGAAATTTAAAAAAAAAATAATATTCCTGGGTATTTAAAAAAAATATTTTGTAATTTCCAATATTTTTAAACAACTCTTTCAAAGAATAAGATTTAGTACTTATTATAACAGTTTAGACATTCTGGGTTTAGACAAATATGAACCATTTTTTATGCTTTCATTTAGGTTTTAGAGGTGGGGTCTATGTGGGCTTCTCTGATGGTGCATGTGAGCACGAGTGAAAGAGAGAAGCAGTTTCTATTTCCATAGAGAGAGCCACCAAGATCATTCCGAGATTGGGAAATATATTCTACACTGAAAGATTAAAACAACTTAATCTAGAGACCCTTGAATACAGAAGAAAACGTGCTGACCTACTAGAAGTCTATAGAATCCGGAACAACATACATAGAGTGGATACTGATGTTCTTTGCTCAAAATGCCCTGATAAGAAAATGCTGACTTCATCTATCTGCAGTAAAACCAGAGGACACAGCCATAAACTACAAATTCAGACCTCCACTGGTGTTAGAAAAAATTTCCTCTTGGCAAGAGTGGCAAACGCATGGAACAGCCTAAGTGAAAAGACGGTCATATCCGAGAATATCAATATTTTTAAAAATAATCTTTGTTCTGATATCGGACATACCAAATTAACTACCATTTTTCTTATTAGTTTAAACCCAGCCCAAATACATTGAAGCTGGCTTAATGACACAATTAACTGCTGTCAAAAAAAGCCTATTTCAAGTATATTCAAGTATATGCAAGTATAGACAAAAACCGGTTCCTAAAAATTTCCCTAAATAAAATAAAAATATTGATAGGGATTTGTCAATCATGTAAAAAAAAAATGCAAAATTGCTCTATTTTTGCCTAATTCAAACTTAGAAGGGAGACCATCCCCAGTACGAAACCACTGTAATTATTTAATGATATTTGTCAAAATCTTGGATGGAATATTTCACTGAAGAAAAAGAAATACATATATTGGCAATGTGTGGCTTAAATAACCGCCCACAAGCAATAATCCAAGTCAATAATAAATAAAGAAGGATTCTTGGGAATTTAAGAATTTTATAAACATTCTCGTGATAAAAAATGAATGTCTTATCTGCTAAAACATCTTTTAATTTTACAAATAGTATAAAAAGTGCAACTTTTGGAGAGAAAAATTTGCGGTGTGTAATTTATGTCAAAAAAATTCTTTAAACTCATAAACGAAATATTTAAGCTGAATAAAGGTAATGCTCCTAGTTCAGAACACTGCACGAGCATCACCACTCTCAAACTGAAAATAAATAAATTAAGGGAGAAAGCATAACATTTAAATATTTGAATAAACTCATCAACACGAAACAAAGGGGGGAAAAAGAATTCACATCCCATGGGAGATAACTCTACATTTATAACGACGGGGTTATGTCCCTTGTAAATTATTCACAAAAATGTATATCCCAGGGGAGATAACTCTATATTTATAACGGCGATGTTATGTCCCTTGTAAATTATTCACTTTAAAATGCAGAATGAAGGAATTATTCAATTCGCTCATTAAATGGTGAATTGGCAAAATACCACATGAATAAACGAACGTTCACTTAAATATGAGTTAACATAATAAGGTTCTGTGTGCGTGTGTGCGGATGTGGGATTTACATTCGCAACAACTGGTTGTCGAAGCTGAGAGAACGGGACCTTTGTGTCACGTGATACCTCTACTTGGAAAGGCCAACAACCAGTGTTGCCGATTTAGCGCTAGATTCAGCGCGTTTCTTGTTTTTTTGCAGTGCAAAAAGCGCTAAATTCGCGCGTTCGCGCATAAAACATTTTGGCCGTTTTTGGCCATTTTTAGGCTATATTTGACTTTCTAGCGATATTCTGGTGGTGTTTGGCCATTTTTGGCTATTTAAAAAAAGATTTAGCGCTTTTTGGCAGTCAAACTAGCGCGAAAATATTTTGAACACTGCCACCAACCAACTGCAGTTGTTTTCTGCTCCGCGCAAAGGTGGATAAGTGTTTTCTTCTTCGTCTTTTGTAGAGATTAAGAAGAAGAAGAGGAAGAAGAGGAAATACATCTCCCCATTTATAAAGAATGTCCCTTTCACTCTCAGGTAGGTGGATCCTTCGAGATCGCAGTTTTGAATTATTATTATTTTGTCATTAAGTTGCAGGTTTTACTCTTTAAACAAATAAGACCGATTATTAAATCAGTCAGTAATAATTAGAAATAAAATATTGGACTTAACATGTTTTTCGCATTATGGATGATCAACATCGTAATAATTGAGTCTGATTCAAGTAATGTTTTTTACTAGATCTCACATTGCAGATGCGCTTTAAAATGGCTTTTTAATAAATAAGTTTATTGTTTTTCATGATTCTAGTAAAATAAATAAATAAAACAAATCCTAGGTAATTTATCTCGTAGTTTAGTGTTTAACACGGTTGTTTTGTGAGGGAACTCAGTCAGTTTAAAATATTTAAGCAAGCATCAAATCTAATTTTTAAAAAACAACTTTTTAGGGTCATTCTTTTCGGCAGCATTTAGTATATATATATATATATATTGTATGAATAAAAAAAAATATATATATTTTTATTCATACAATATATATATTTTTTAATCATACAATTTCGAAAGAAAACATACCACCTTTCAAAACTAAAAAAAAATTATGGTTTTAAAAAAATGACACCTATTTAAAATTGCTGATGGGGTGTTTACTTTTGGATTTTTTTACATTGTTTTTATTCGATTTGATATCTACTTATTATTTTGTTGTAACTGGCGATCATCGAGTGCCCTCACAACAACAACAACAACAACGTGATAATATTGGACACTAAACTAGGAGATAGCAGACAATTTCCTTGAAATTGTCTGTTTTTGAAAACAAATTTAAATTCTAATGAGGGAGAGGTGAGGATTGTTGAGGTGTTTCCTTTGGGTTCGAACCTAGAAACAAGGCTCTTGTTCTTGAACAATTCTTTGATTTTCATATATTTTCTTAAAGTTTGTCTGATACTTGTAAAATTTGATAAATCACAAACGAAAAATATTACTTGTTTTATAAGTGGGTGAGAATCGTCTATTCACAATCACATTGTAGCGCTATTGACCATTCGTATATCCATTTCCTTCTGTTTAGTAAACGTTAGACTGAATTATTTTTGAAAGTGTTTGGTTTTTTAAATTCGATTTTTAATTATCAACATTTTTTTTGAATATCAGTTTTTTTATATTCATTCTACTTGTATTTCTTGATGAGAGGGAGTTTTTTTTACTAAATACTTGTACTCTTTCTTTATGTTGTAAGATACAAGACAGTAATGATTAGTACTACTAAGAATGAGTGATATAAGCTTAATGACTAATTGTTACTGAATGATTAACACCCGTGTCTGTCATTTAATTTGTTTTTAAGTAAAATTAAATTATTTAATTATTAGTTTTTATTTGATAAAATCCTGAAAGACATTAAAGAAATAACAACTCTGGACTGGAAAGGTCACTTCGATTGAAATATTTCAAACAAAAACAGAATTTAGATTCAAATATACATTTAAATTTTCTGATTTATTCACGAAGAAGACCGAGGACAACACATCCTCTTTTCTGATTATTCATAAAATTGGAATAATGAGTATTTTTAATGCCCAACATAAACAATTGAATGCAGACAAAAATGTATGACTTCTGTAAACTAAATAAATGCCAAGTGTCATTACTACTGACTGACCAACACCGTCGTACGGGTTCCGCCTCTTAAAAATAGAGAGAAACAAAATTTCGCAAGTAATTATTTTGTGCTTTCAATTAATAAGACATTTGTTTCCTGAGGAAATTTGTCAATTTTGAATAAAGTTAATTTTTTTGTAAGGTTTTAGGGTGTGGGATTCTATTTACAATGTAGTAAAAAAAAAACTGGACACTTTCCGCCATTTCTACGTAAGTACGGCTTAAACGATTTATCTTCCCTTTGTTATGAATCCGAAAGTCCGGTTTGAAATGTTGCTTACGTCATAACAAGGGGGAAGATAAATCATGTGAGCCGTACTTCCGTACGAATGATGGAAAGTAATGGTCCAGTTTAGCATTATAGTTACACTGTAAA
>VCCN01002734.1:795188-805512 GCA_006491835.1 Architeuthis dux | reverse complement strand
GTGTGTGTATATATATATATGTGTGGGTGTGTATAGAGAGAGATGGAGGTTGTAATTTGGCTGTGATGTCACAATGTGTGTGTGTGTGTGTGTGTTATATGCGTGTATTGAAATATATCAAATGTATCTACTGAGAACGGAATGAAAGGACCACCTTATGTAATGACTGCTTCTATTATGTGATATTTTGGTAATAAATAAACTGGTTCTGTCTTTTGAGGGGGAAAAAGGTCAGAACAGAAATTGTAAGACAAAACAACTGCTGGAATGTAAATTCTATGTTAACACATAATATTTACTTTTTTTATTAATGTTATGAAATCTTATATTTACAATTCCTATTTTGAATTAACAATAGGTAACTCCCTGGAAATAAGAATAGCATTATCTTTACATTTGAAGTTTGTTTGTTTGTTTTTTAAATGTCCCTTAACTGTGTTTTCTCGCTCTCTCTTATTTTCTCTTTTATTTTATTCCCCTCTAGGTACTGACTAAGTCTCCAAACCATGCCAAGCCCTCCATTGGTGACTGGAGTCTCCCCAAAAGAAGGGCCCCCTGGGACAAGGATCACAATCCGAGGTGAAAACCTTGGTAAAGATCCTAAAGATCTGATTGGTGAGATATTTTAATTTTTTTAAAAAATTCATTGATCATTATTTCTTTGCCCTGTACTTTAGTTTGTAGGTTTCTAATTCACTTATTATCATTGATAGGCCTGTCAGAAATCTGTCACAAACAGAAATCTGTCACAAACAGAGTTAATGCCAAGACAAGAGATGTCTGAGTGGTAAATTTTCAAAGGACAATGGCTAATGAATGAATGGATGTGTTTGAATCTAAAACAAAATTCATGTCCCATATAAGCTGGCCTTTGTTTTACAAGGATTTTTTCTTTTTTTAATCCTATCTTTGTGTTCAGCATGCTATCTATAATACCAGTATATTGGACACAGTAAATATAGAAGCAGACCAGATAATTTGTTGCAGAAAATCTATCACATTGAGGTTCTTTTACATCATAAATGAACCGATAAATGTTTAATTTAATAAAAATAATTTTTGTCAATGTGTTGTATAGTGCCTTCGTCCTCGGGAGGAAAATCGTGAACTTGGACAATCAAAAAGGATGACTCGAAAAACTTGTGAACATATTTTTATTTCTTAAGATACATTTTGTCAGCCGGAGAATGAAGAGTGGGAGAGAGATAAGGGGTGCCCGAAACCATTCCCAACAGGGGAACCCCGCCTAGTGCCTTCCGGCTGTCTCTGCTTTCTCTGTTCAGAGTCTTGATTTTTTCTTCATCTCTTCTGAGCTTCTGTCTTGGCTCTGAGCTTTATAGGATTTCAAACGCCCACGCTTATGTCGTTTCCAGTTTCCACATCCTGTCTTTAGGACACCCACACATACATATTTCCTAAGGTACCCGGGTCATTTCCACTTCCACACATGTGTTTGGCCTGAAAATGACCTTCTTGTAGTAGTATATCATAACAAATGAATCCAAAAATAATATTTTCTATTTCAATTAAATAAGTAATGTTAAAAAAATAAATAATTTAAACCAAAATTTACAAAATATTTGCTAATTACTTTACAAGTATTTCGGTAATTACCGACACTGACCGAAAACATATTACCAAAATTGAGAACCCTATGTTTAACCTATAATCATAAATAATATTTAATTGATGAGTTTAACCCCATTTAATTTTAATTTTAACATAAATGATTCTTAAAACAATAAAATGTTTCATTTGAAAAATATCATATTGATGAAATTTCATATACAAGATTTAATATTGTGATATTTTAAAGTCTATCGGTGACACTTGCCCCTTTTGTCCTGTAGTAGTTCTGCCACTGATCGAGAAATGAATTCTTGCAGCAAATTTTCCTACAACCATACAGGAAATATCTTGAATCTAAAGTTTCTAGATTTCTTGCCTTTGTTTTTGTTTTCTAGGTCTTAAAATATGTGGTGTAAATTGTTTGCTGTCAGCAGAATGGAAGACCTCGAGCAAAATCATTGCTCGTACAGGCCCTGGGAAAGGCAAAGGGGACATTATTGTGACTACACGCACAGGAGGCGTGGGCAGTTCCACAGTTGGATTCCGTGGATACTTCATCCAGATTGGTAATGCCAAAATTCTGTTTTATTTTTTCTTCTCTCTTTTTCTTCTTTTTTTCTTTTTTTTTCCTTCTTTTTTCTTTTCATGTTACTTATTTTTCATGAATAGTGAATTTTATAAAAATGACTACATTTGGTGGCAGGATTTTTATTGATTGGTAATGCCAAAATTTTGTTTTATTTTTAAAAATTAAAAAAAAAAACCTTGTTCTGTTTTTTTGCTTCAAGTTATTCTCACTTTGGGAATATTTTTCTTGAACAGAACCAATATGTAACCATTTATTAATCTGTGAGAAAATATTACACTCAGTTATGCTTTAACTAGAAAATATATAAATAAAAATATTACTTATTTTATTATTTTAAATTAAATAAAAATATTACTTATTTTATTATTATAAATTAAATAAAAATATTACTTATTTTATTATTATAAATTAAATAAAAATATTACTTATTTTATTAAAAATCATCTAAATAGCAATTTCTTATGTCTAGAAGCAACCAAAAACATCTAGATCGGGCCAACGGTGGATAAGTGAAACCATGGTTGTTGATTCCGTGGATGGTGAGGTCCTACTGTCTATTAGAAATTATTGAACAAGAACTAACAAATCAGATACTAACATTGATCAGTTTTATAGTTAGTCTATCTCAGTGGGACGCACGCCCTACAAGAGGGAAATTTGAATATATTGGGGGGTTAATTTTGAATTGTCAAGTTTATTATACAATACTATTAATTCCTAATTATACAATACTAATAATTCTTAATTACATAATACCATTAATTACTAATTTATCTTAACTTATTAACATTGTGAGGTATAAAAACGATGAGCTAAGCATATGAGATGTGATCCTTTTTACCACATGGTATATAATTACTTCTTTTTATAGTGAGGGTGACATCAAACATTTTGAGCTGCTGGGGTGGGACAAGCTTAAGAACCACTGGTCTATGGAATATTGAGAGAGTAGACCACTTGTGACCTGATTATTTAAGGGGTTTTTGCATATGCAAGGCATCAATAATAAATTCATTTCTCTTACTCTTACCATAGCACTGAGATTCATCAAAAGCTGTGTTATATCTGCTGTTTTCCTTGTCACCTATATTATATCGGTGGGATACAGATTGGCCAATTGCTGTGTATATTTGTATCCTTGTTGCTCTCTGATAGTACAAAGTAACAAAGAACTTCTGGTTATTTGAACTGTTACTCCAGTTCACTAATGTGTCACTCACAAACGACTTGCATCTTCACTGTCATTCTTGTTCACAATAACTTTGACCTCTACTTAAAATGTGACTTCTCAAATAAGAAGTGGTAGGAGGTGATGTCGCAGTACTAGTAACAGTACCTAACAAGTGTTTTAGTGGATTAGAACAGGGGTCCTCAACCTTTTTTTCTTTTCTTTTTTTTTGTTTTTTTTGCAACGCGTCACAATATTCTTGTGGACTGGCCAACAGAGGTGGGTATTTATCACGACCAGTATATAGGTGGTAAGTCAACTATAAGTCACTTATAAGTGGCTAATAAAACTCAATTTCATTCCTAAAAGGGTTTATTGTAGTTTCCAAGTGGGGTGGGGCAAAACACTGACACAGTTTGATACACTAAGTCAAACGGCACCAGAACGATATCTTCAAGGAACACCTCCTCGCTTATCACCGATAAGCGATAACCACTGTAAAAAAATCCGAGCCGCTACCACATAATTCACAGTACAACTACAAATACAACGTGGCTTCCGCTGGCAAGCCAAGAACGAACTGACAAACCGTCACTGCCTGACCTTTTATAGCTCTCCACAACCGGGTTGCTAGCGCTCAACATACGGGTCTGTGATGCTCCACCTTGTCTACATCTGTTGACGACTCGTTCATTCAGCTTTTTCTTCCCGGACCCCCCACAAGACAGACAGCAGGCCACCTCCTCTGGGCAAGTCCATTTCCACCTCTTCACCACATTTATCTGACAAATTTAATATTAAGATCCAAGGAAATGAATTTGTTTTTTATTTTACAAAGAAAATAAAAGAATAACTGCCAGATCGTATTGTTTCCACGCACCTGCTTTGTGGCCAAGTAGCAGGCCACAACCCAGCAGTTGGGGACCCCTCGATTAGAACACAATATGTCCAGGAGTCAAACTAAGAAGGTCTCTTTTGAAGTCCTGAAAAGATTATTGATTTGCACTGGACAAATTAAAAACAATAGGAATGGCAAAATCTTAATGCTGATGATAATCTCATAATAATAAATCTTGTTAAATTTTAAGGACTTTTTAATGTTTTAAATTTTATTTCATGAGATTTCTTTCCAACAAAGAAGATGGAATATAAAAAAGAAAGTAATAAAGACGGAGGACCTGTTCACTGAAATCTATGTTAAAAGACCAGCTGAAATTCCTTTCTACTTGCTTTCTACTGGTGATCAAAGAATAGTATTTGGTCATTTTAGTACAATTATAAGGCAACTTTTAATCCCCATTTCAAAAGCATAAAATGTCTGAATTGGGTAGTGGTGATGGAGTCTGGTTCCAATAATTCTGTAAAAATTGGCCTGTTAGATTCCAAGCATTTGGTGTTGCTGACCAGAGGTGTAGCTAGTGGGGGGGTATTTGAAAAAGGTCCCCAGTAGAGGCTGCCCCCCAAAACCTTTATACATTTTGGTTCACCTACTGCATTTCTACTGACATTATACAATAACAAGGATATATTTGTACATACATGAATTGCATAAATAATAAGGCAGTATTTGGGCTTGTTTTTCATCAATTAAGTGATAGTGCAGGTCTATTCATTGCACATTTTCCTTTTTCATCAAATCTCACTGAATGTTGGAGGGGTCTCCTCAAGGAGCCAAGCTCTCCGGGCTCCCAAGCCCCTCGAGCTACGCCACTGTTGCTGACAGACATGCTTAGCCAAAATTGAATTTACATATTATGTTACTTGGCACCTTTCTGATAACTTCTTTTATTGATCAATTCAATTTGGATTTTTGATTTTACTAGATGGAACCGTGGAACTTCCGCAGGTGGAAATTCCACAGGTGGAAATTCCGCAGACGGAAATTCCACAGGTGGAAATTCCACAGGTGAAGACAAGTAAGATTATCCATTATCTCATGCCACTGCTCTTCTCTCAACCTATGTTCTCATTCTCTCCCTTATCTCTTCCGATCTTCGTTGCCTGTCCATGTTTTTATCTAAATGTTATACAAACTTGGGTTAGTTTCATATGCAAAAGTTTTCCTACCCCTCTCAGTAAACTACCTAACTTTTTTCTCCTCTCTCCCTATCCTCTTGTTAAACTACCTTTCTTTTCTGCCCTCTCCCTTCCTAACCTGTTATTAAACTACCTAACTCCTTTTCTTCCCTCTTTCATTCTACCCTTTTATTTAATTGCCCAACTCCAGTTTATAATAAAATAAGTAATACATTTTCATAAAGAAATTACTCTGGTTTGTTAAATTGAATCTTGACAGATACTTTTTACAAACTTGTAATTCCGTAACGTAACAAATGTGAAGAAACGAACGTAAGTATCCATTTCATTCACAAAACAGTTTGACGCCTGTTGTTTATTTCATTGAAATTTCCACTTTCCAAAAATTCTCTCTCTCGTGATTGGTTAGTTTTGACGAATTGACCAATAATAGCGTAATGAACAGAGATTGTGACAAGACGATTAATAGTATAGATCAGCGTTTCCCAAATTGTGGGTTGTGAGCAAAGATTTAGTGGGCAGTGAAAAGTTATTAAACTATGATTTTATTAATTATACAAAAATATATATCACAAAAATGGAAAAGTGCACATTGTGTGTGATAACATCGACATTGAGTTATTAGTAAATTTAAAGTTCACTGCTTTATCATAGCCTCAGCCTATAATGGCGCCACCAAGTTTTGTTTACCATGTGATGTTCTGTGCTGTGAAATCTGGATTACTTTAAATTTGGGGAATTGAGCTTAATTTACATCACACAGGTTTGAGAAACACTACAGGGAGGCCAATAGATGAGCGCAAAACACCAGGTGATTACAATTACATAAGCTCACGGAAAGTACATTAATGTACCTTAGAGTCAGTTATCATTCTGTTTCCTATGTGTGTTGACTGGCTGATCATTTAGCCGGACCACGAGTTGTACAGAGTAGCTTACCGAAACGTAAGTAAATTATATAACCGTTACCTCATGGAAACATTTTTCACTACGTTAGTGAAATTCGTTCCATGGTCCCTACGTTTGAGTAAAAAATTACATTAATGTTCATATCTTTCTTATTAACAACAGTTAAAATTCATTGTTTTAACTAAAACTTGACATTTTTATTGAAATGTTTTGACATTTTAAATTATTTTCTCGGATTCAATGCAAAACATTTTTTTCGCTGTCTTACTAGTGACAAAACAAGAGAATCTTGCCCGGCTACGGCTAAAAACAAGTAGTTTAATTTATAAAAATCATTTAATTTATGCTATATTAACCATTACGTACCGTAGTAATGGCTGCTTGATGGACATGCGTAGAAGCGGCCATTATGCTTTTGTTTTTAAAAAAATATATTTGAAACATTGCATTATAGATGAGTGGTTTAAAAAGAAACCAGTTGAAAGTGATGAAAGTGAACCTTCAACAAATTTAACACAAGCAAAACGAAGAAAAGTGGTTAGGAAGTATTCTCCCTTTTTCATCTTTGTACCTTTGTGAAGTTGGATTTTCAGCAATAGTTGGAATCAAAAACAAATTTCGAAACAAACTTCAACTGTCAAATTCTCTGTGCTTGAAAATAGCTCTCATTGATGTGGATAGAAATGCTATTCTCAAGAGTAACAAGAAACAGGCACATCCCACACATGCACCTCATTATTAAGTAATTAAATTGTAGCCAAGATTCATGGAAATGTAATTTTTTAAAAATAATCATGAATGTTTAATGTTTTTCTATATTTAGTGCGTTTTTTTTTTTTTTCAATAAAGTTAGGTGGGTCGCTATAAGCTGTGGTCATAACTAGTGGGTCGCGATTTTAAAAAAGTTTGGGAACCACTGGTATAGATTATTAGTTACCTAAAAAGATACAAAAAATTTACTTTTTGCATTAAATCTGACGGGAAATTGTGGGTTTTTTTAATTGTATGCTCCTCCCTAGTAAAATCTCTTCCCAGGGTGTTTAAATATTATAAGTCAAGCAATCATACTAAAGTTTTTCTTCTTTTTTTTTCTTTTTTTTTCTTTCTTTTTTTCTTTTTTTTTTTTCCAATACATACCTCAAAAGATACACGGACATTTTCACCCATAATTTCCAAACAATTACTCCTAGAGCCCTAATTTTGTTTTTGCTTTTTATTGCACTAAATTGTCTGACTAACACTAAATAAAATGCAAACTTATATTGAAGCTTTATATCCACTGCACTACAAAACTCGCACTACATGTACCTCAAAACAGGCATAGAGAAATTGGAGGTTGTTTGGATATGACACGTAAACTGGTGTTTACGGTTGAAATACTATGAATTATTGGGTTCTGTGCAGATTTTCTGTTTAAAGTAGCAAGGATGAGATATTTACCTCTTATAAAATACTAAATTTGCAAACTTAAATCCATTTTCACAAATTTTAGGAGCTGTTATGTGAAAGATTGTGTTGTTATTTTCCCACCAAAAATCACTATTCCCTCCAGCCCAGTTGCAACAGAATATGAAGAAATGGAATTGCTAGCAGTTTTCCAGAAAGAGATAAACCTTGTGAATAAGAAACAACAATCAGTTTTGGATTTAATGTTATTTTCCAAAAATCCATAAAGCAATAAATGTCTTTGTATCTTTTGAGGTACCATATTTTTTTTTGTTTTATTTAGGTACATGTACCTGTACTTTATTCATTAAGTTTTTACAGGGTGCCTACTTCTCTTAATTTTGAATCATTGAAATGGTTTCCATTCTGAAATGAAAAACTGCTGCAATATAAAATAAAATAATTCCAAGGTCTTTAACGTCATGAAGATTTAAAGTAAACTAGCATTCTAAGGGAAATTATGAATCACCACCACCCATATATCCTGTGTTGGGGGTGATCAATTAAAAAGTTGGGCTGTGATCACTAAAAAAGGACTGAATTTTCAAAAAACAAACAGGCACAAACTAAACATTGCATATTGGACCTCCAAAAAACAAACATTTTCCCTACCCCTTGATAGGTGTGTGTGTGTGTGTGTGTGTGTGTGTGTGTAAAATTTCAAGTTTCTACTATGAACGATTAGGGCTAGGTGAAGTCTGGATACATAGATACAAAAAGTAAGTAAAGTGTCTCGTCTCTTAAGAGACAACTTCCAATGGAGTATAGAACTAGGTGACAAAGACCCGGTTTCTGTTGTATGCATCAGCTTAGTGATCCTTGCAGGTTTCAAGTCTGGTCGAGACCAGGACTTTATTCTTACAAGTTTTTATGAACAACCCCTTGGCAGCATAGAGTGTACTCAATTACCTGCTGAATGAAGAGTTTTCCACACTCTTCGCTCATACCGTGAATCGAACCCAGGACCTTCTGCTTGTGAGGCAGACATGCTAACCATTACACATCCAAGCTGTCTATAGATAGATACATATAAATGTCAAAACACAAGAGTAACCTAAACCCAGCAATAAACCAGTGTTTTAGGTAGCAGTGATTAAAAAGCACTACATATATTAAAAATCAAGCTATAATTTTTTTAAAATAAACATAAATTTTCAGAGATTGTAATTTGACCACACATTCCAAATGGTATAAATGTATTAGACTTGGTTGGATTTAACTCTTAAATTCATATGAGAAAATTCAAATGTTAATATAAAGAGGAATAACTACTGATTAAAGTCACTTCCCTTTAAGCTTTAGGCGAATTTTTAAATTTATTTTTTATTCTGTCATAATAATTTTAGCAAACTTTATCTCTGCCACTGAAGAGTTCCACTGTCAATTAGAAGCAGTATCTAGCGGTTTATGACTATAAGACTTATCTTCACCAAAAGCTAACGTCCATAATGTTAAAGTATGGAAGCCTAAAAAGAAAAAAGTGGCACTTTCTTTTTATTGCCATCTAGAAACTCAATGTGTGGTGATTAGTTTGGGGTCAAATTTTAACAGCAATCTTGGAGAACCAAAACATTTCAACCTTTCTCCCAAAAGGTCAATTTTTGTACATCTTTTTAGTTGGCTTCCAGGTCAGTCAAGTGGTCAGATTTATGCAGCTTTGTTAAGAGGCTAATGCTGTCAAAAGTTTGAAATAAGAAAAAATTAGCAATATAGGGCATAGCATTTTTGGGCTTTTTTGTTAGTCATCACCAGACCAACATCTTGATAACCAGTGGGAATTGATATGGTAAGTTTATTGTGTTAGTCTCCCCCAAGGTTAGGGTTTCATTTTTATGGTGTGGACTAACAAAAAAGACCCAGAATTTTGGCTCTTTTTCAGCCAGAAAAAGAAAATGCAACTTGACATTTCTTTTTCTGTTTAGTCTTCCATACTTTAAAATTATGAACATTAGCTTTTGGTGCAGACTAACGAAAAAGATCCTACTTTTTTTCATATATCTAAATTATCCTTCTGCAGGAGATTTTCTGTTTTGTATTTTTACTTTTTTATATAAAAAAAATTGTGCTGGTGTTTTTGAAAATACCAAAGTTTGTTAAATTTTAGTTGCTGGTTTATTTTAATTTGAATGATCTGATTTTAGATTCTCCATTGTTATTAAACAATATTATTGTATTATATAAACAGAAATATAAATATATTTTTCCTTTTTGAATTTTGATCTGATTTTCCATATCTGCTTCTCTGACTTGGTTAGGTCCTCTGCAAGAATCGGCCATTTGGATTGATGAGTCACAGACTGTCATGTCCAACTTGGGACGAGGAAGGGCATCCTCCCCAATGTTGATAAAAGATGATGAGGATCCTCTTGGACTTTCTGATGAAGGAACTCAGTAAGTAATAATAAATTCTACAAATCCAGTACAGAATTATGGGCAGCATCTTCAGAAATGTATATCTTCATTGATGACTAGTATTTACATCTCATTTGGATCTCTCTCTCTCTCTCTTTCCTTCAGGTCTTTATATTTGAGGTGAATAAATGTTATTTTCAGAGACATTTTTGTATAGAGTGGGATCACATTTCACATCTTGCATGATTTGTGTA
>VCCN01002734.1:764706-777658 GCA_006491835.1 Architeuthis dux | reverse complement strand
TTTTTAACTTTCAATAAATATGTTCTAAATGTTTTATTGCAGACTGGAGACAAACCATTTAAAATAGATTCCAACAAACATTCCCAATTTAAGGTGAGAGGTCTTCTTTTTTCAGTATTTTCTTTTGCTTTTCTGAAAGAACACATTTATAAATGCCAGTGTTTTGGGTTTTGTTTTTTGGGTTTTTCTGCAAGAGAGCCAATAATACCTTTTTCTGAACTGTCTTTTCTTTTATAAAGCTTTCTTTTATAAAATCACAAGTTGTGAATGTGTGTTGATATTCTTAATGTATGTTCCAGAACTTCATTTGGATTGGAAATAAATGATCATCTCACTGTAGGAACTCCAATGGGTTTTTACAAGAAGATCTTATACATCTGGTTTCCCCTTTATAGGTCTTGTTATTCTGAACATTTTGATACCTCATTTGTCTCTCTACACGTATTAGTTCACTAATTATGATTATTTATTCATTTGTGGACATTTTTTTAATATGTAGACATCGTGTACTTGCTTAAATTTTATTATGAAACTACATCTATTTTTCTACTAGGTGATATTGGTTCCAAAGACATACATCGAAAGAAGAGGTGTCAGCAATCATTTATTTATAGACACCTTTTATTTTGACCACAGTAAAAAACCGTCACAGCGTAGTTTGGGCACTGTAAACACATTAAATTGAGAATTCGCTGTAACATTCATTTTAAGTCAAACGGAGACAAATAAGACACCAACAGATTCAGAATTGGACATTCTTTATTATGGCATGCATAACAGTTTTGTATTAGTCAACATTATGGAGAATGAACACTTGAGAAACGGGAAAATTAGCATTACAGCGACATTTTTGCCCCCAAAACTGACTGTTTGGACTACCTACTCACTGATGGTAACTCAAACATACATTCCTCCGTTGTATCGTTTGGTCTATTGGAGGTTGCTTAAGAATAGTCTTGTTCACCGTATCAACTTTGTCAGTGTTCCTCTGCCTGACCATTATCTTTTATGCTTCCAGCAAATGATATCTGAGGTGATCAACTTCTTCACGAATTTGGTGCGGGCAGCTTTCCTACCTGAATCACTTGAAAACCTTCCTCACCAAGAACGTGAAAAGTACGGCATATGGCTTGAGAGTAAACAAGATTTACCTTTTGCTTGGTTGCCTCACTGTGTTCGTTGCGTCAGGTGAGTTTCAATTCATAGACATTTTCAGTTTTGTGCTTTTCAGATAGTTTAGAATGTTTTGCTTATTTACACTGCATGCTGGGAATTGGCTGATACAAAATGGATGAAAGTACTTCTGCTTAATATTTGAGGAGTGAAATAAATATATACTAGTTATTACCTGTGAAAAAATTCAGATATATTTGAATTTCTATATTTCAAAGATGTTTTTAAATTATTTAAAGTTAATTTAAGTTTAACTCTAACCCAACAACACTTTAATGACATCATGTTAATTCAAAGGATCATTGTCTTTAATCAATATATATGTTTTATGCTATTTACTTACATGCATTTTAAACAATTATTACATTTTTTGTTAGTTTCCTCTCTCCCTATTCCTCATTATGACGTCTACGCATTCTTCTCATTCGAGTCATATATTTTAAAATAAAGGCCTCTCGGGTTAACATAAGTGTGACAGACACAACTCTGACTTCCTATGTTCAGCACTCGTCCAGACTGCTAATGATGGCTAATGGCTGCTACTGATTCTATAAGCGTGACATTATATATATGATTACTTTAGATAATTATGTAAGAGGAAGATTTTGTAAATTTTGATTTCTTTTTCTTCCTTCTGTTAAATGCCAACCAAAAACTTACTTTTATTTTGCGGATGATGAGAGGATCAGTTATCTTAATGTTTTCTCTTTTCAGGTCGTGTGTCAATTCTGTATCGAATCTTGATCTTCCCAGTGACTCTACAGAGTTGATCCAAGAATTAGCATTTGATATGCGTACACACTGCATGTTCACTCTGCTCAAACAAGCCATTTCAGGTAAAGTGATCAGATTTTGTATTGATTATTATCACAGGATCTATCTTCATCTTTCGTTTGGGGAATCAAGAACAAAGCAGAGGGATCTATCTAAACTAATAAAACACTATTTAAACTTTAAGCAAATTTGTTTCAAACACTTTCCTAAACTCATCTCTTTGGGTATCCTTTCCTGTGTGAAAGTCTAAGGATAAAAAAGGATAAAAGAATGTGTGATGATTGGTTTTTGGTACCCAACACTTCATTACCTCTTTTCAAAGAAGTGTTTTTGGTACTTAGAATGTGACGAAAACTTGACATCACTTTCTTTTTGTTGTTTTATTGGGAGGAGGGCGTCTCAATATGGCTTGATACCGTTCATCAAGTTCGTAATGGTCTCAATATTCTTAATTCCATGCTATAACAGATTGTACCCAAAATCCTATAATATAGAGTATTTATGCATAAAGAAGTAAACAAGGGATCTCAATCCCCCAAATAGCAAAAAGATGACTGGGGGTGAGACAAAGTTATTTATTTATTATATATATAACCCCACCATCTTAAAAAAAACAACCTTATTTTGGGGGATTATCCTTTCCTGTGTGAAAGTCGAATGATAAAATAAAAAGTGAAAGAAAAGTCTAGAAGAAGGAACGATGAGTCATTTTTGGTACCCAGCACTTAATGACTTCTTTTCAAAGAAATAGATGAGTAACCCATAAAATGTCAGTTACTCCTCCACTCCCTCTCAGTCCTCGGCTTGACACCGTTCATCGAGTTCAGAATGGTCTCAATATTCTTAATGGCTGTCATGCTGTAACGTATTGCACCCAAAATCCTATAATATAGACTATTTATACATAACTAAGAAGTAAACAAGGGATCAATACCCCAAATAGTAAATGGATGACATTGAGACATTTTTCTTTCTTCCAGTGAATTACAAGATAATTCTTTTAACTCTGTCACTAGGCATTTTATTGGCCACAAGGAGTTTGCTTAGGATACTTGTTTCTTTATCCATAGATCATTAAGCATAGTATTAGCTGTCAAAATCAGTTTTCCACTACAATACAGCATATATATTTCAGTTGGAATGTGAAAAGATTTCGAAAAATAATTTTATATATTCACTCTTAAATATTTATCTCAATAATTCACCAAAATATTGAATTTCCTTGATTTTCACCAATTTTTGTTTTGCAGATGTAAAATCTTTGCATTCAAAAGAGACTTGGGCTGTGGAATCAGATGATGAATATGGAGGAACTACTCAACTGGTCAGTTTTCTTTGTTATCTCCCTTTAACTAGTCTTTTAAAAAGATTTTTACAACTCTCAACTGGTAATGTGGCTAAAGCTTTACTACTCTACCAACAATACTAAAAAAACCCTCTCTATTTGTCATTAACAAGCAGCAAAAATCCTTTGATCTTAGAAGTGATTCTATATTAATATATGTGTGTGGTATATGTAAATAAATAAAGTAGGTAATAATGGGACTCAAACCAGAGTCAAATCTCCGCCTCTTTGGCTATTCATTCTATTTGAAAATGAAGCTTTTACTCAATTTGTTTCAATGATTCGTGAGATTATTTGATTGATAATCAAAAACAATATATTATTGATTTCTCTTTTAATATTAAACAATATGTGTACAAATGTACATCTCTTGTTTGCAAGTCTCTCATCAATCCTCTTTGGGGTATTGCAGTTTGAGCATACATTTGTTATGAGAGAGGAGAGATCTGCACAGTATTGCCTGCATACCAGTGATTAGTTCCTGCCTTTCAAGAACATCAGCTTAAAATAACTCTAGCCATCAACCATCAACCACCAGAATTTCATACACTTGTATCTGTATCATAATTTCTATACAATGTATATTCAATATACCTGTGTCTGGATATACTGTATATGGCCAACTATAAGACAAATAGTTTACAATGGTATTTGGAAGACTACTGCTTGCTGCAACTCATCCAAGCCCCATAACTGTCCATATCAAGCTTTAGTAGACGGCCCCTTACTCATAATACCAGCACATTGAATTCAGTGTAATATTTGCATGGGTTGTTTTTAAAAAATTTAATATATGCATATACGGTAATTACAATGAAAGAATCAGATTTTCATGAAATAATCCTTTTTTCTTTCTCTCTTTGCAACACTCAATGATTCATAGATGATCTAAATAAAACTCTTAAGAGACTGTTATTTATTTACCTTGTTTCACTTGACTTGCATTTTCTTTCTCTTTTTGACAGCCGGCTCTGTTTGAGAATATTGTTAATGAAACCATCCAGCATCTTCATGAAGTGGTCATACAAAATCGCTGTGGAGAATGTGAGGTAAACACTTGAAACACTTGGGACAGATATTACCTCTACATTTTGGCTTACACAATTAGATGCATTCAGCCCCAAAAATGAAAATACAGAAGAAACCGTTCATTATAATTGAGGATAATGTTATCAAGCGGTTATTATTATCAAAATCAGTCGTGCCCCAAACAATTTATTTAAATTGTATTAAAAAAATCTTTTAAATCTTGTAATGTGAAGTTGTTTATAACAATGAATGTTTTATTAATTTTCTATAATGTAAACTTGTTTATAACAAGGAATTTATAACAATGAATGTTTTATTAATTTTATATAATGTATACTTATTTATAACAAGGAATTTTATAATACAGACAGTCCTCTACTTTCATACCAATTGTGTTCCTGAAAAACTGTAAGAAAGTAATATTTTCGATTCTCGAATCATTGAATTATGTATTAATTAGGGGCTTCCATTCCCTGGGAGCTAAAACACATGCATATTCTCATGCTAGCACATACATGCACACATTTGTGGTGCACATAACTTCAGTGCAGTCAAAATGCAGATGCACTGCATTTCGCTACACACCAGTGAACAACTGTCATGGCCTTGGTTTGTTTACAAACATAAACGAGTGGGGGAAAAAAGTCCCGGAATGACATGAAAATAACACCTTAAACAAATCAATAAAAACCTAGAAAATATTATTTAAAGTATGTATTTTAAATAATAAAAGTGATTTAATAATTCTCGTAGAATTAGTCTCATGGAATATCGTGCTCGCCTGTATATTTTGATCAACCGACATACGTACATATATGATTTTCCGTTAATAAACGATTCTCTAGCCTATTTTAGGCAAACATGCCATACATAAAAGCATGTTTGCATACAATATAGTATTATTATTTTATGATACATATCGTGACCTTAAAGATGAGTTGCAAAATGAAGAAATAAAAGCATAATTTCCTAGATCTACTGCAGTTCGGTAAAAAATGTACAAACTTTTACGGTATGGAAATTGAATTTGACAAATGGTTCTACTGGTAGATTTTAAGGCTTATTGGATACATAATGTAATGGTGTAAAGCAAAGAAGCAATTACCATTAATTTATAAGAGGAACGTTTTTGAGCGTTCCCAGATCCCCAGAAATAAACTTTTTCTATGTCTGCAAGTTTTACGCTAAGCCTGACAGCCTTTACAAGCTCTCTTAGGCTTTTCTGATACCTTTCAACACATCTTGCTAACAGATGCACCCAAAAAATCAAGATAAAGCACAGATGCTCACAGACGCAGTTCAAAGCAATGGCGACTTGAGGTCTTTTGTAAAAGTGTAGTGGCTTAAAGCGAACTTTTGTAAAGCGCGCACGGGGGTTACACCTGCAAAGGATTATTCGAAGATCCGCAATTACAGATATTAGCAAAACTTTCTGTAGGTTTCTCCAGTTTTTAACTGGCTCTGCCAGCCTGGCTTTATATGTATGTGTCATGTATACAAGCCGCACCAGGCTGAAAATTTGAACATTAACTCCTTGTTATGCCTAGAAAAAAAGTTGTTTTGTATTTTGAAAATTCAAACTTTTTAGTGATCACCGCCCAACAGGTCAGTCCGGCGCTGAACACATACTATTTTAACATGCACTCATCACCGCCCAACAGATGCAGCAACCAATACATACTATTCCCTCATGCACACATTCTGAACACACTGCACCAATGGAACTAGAGCCATAAGATGTTAGTCATGTAACGGTTTCTACTTAGTGACTAACCAGACCTGTTTTGTTTCTTTTTAGTCTTAAATGTTATAAGAAAAACCCACTTTGCAAATTAAAATGCCTTGTTAATTGAATTGTCCCGTATTTTTCAGTCTTAAATGTTATAAGAAAAGCCCACTTTGCAGATAGAAATGCTTAGTTAATTGAATTGTCCTGTATTTTTCAGATCTTCAGCCAACGCATAACTCAGAAGGAAGCTACCATCCTATGCATTCAGCTTCTGCAAGCCTTTTCTGTGTGTCTACAAAAACTGGCCTTTATGCAACACCACACTGGAATAGATTCCAACAAGTTAGTTCTGTTTAATTCTTCTTGATTTACCATATTTTAATAATTCTTAAGAAGGATGGGACAGTTCCAAAGTCATGGTTTAAGTTTGTTTACTTTTATTATCGGCAAGACATCAATATGTCTTAGTTAATGACATGGGCATATGCAAAGTCTTTATTAAGGGTGGCAAAAAGCCTGATTTACACTGATTTGCCCCCCACCCTCATTTTTTGGGGGAGTGGGGGGGTGCAGTCCTAATATTTATATATATTTTTAAAGGGCCCCTTTATAACATATGCTACAGGCCCCGCACTAGTTTAATCCGACCCTGCAGCAGGTACAGGGTTAGTCTGTCAGGCCAAACCTATTAAGAGCAGTGATTCTCAAACAGGAGCCACTTGGCTCCCAAGGGAGGAATTTCAGTCAGGGGAGGAATGTATAATGGAAAGTTTAATGGTGAAAAAAGTTGGTATCTGGCATTTTAATCGTGCGAAAGATAATCGCTGCAATTTTCATCGCAGAAATGGCTATTTCTTAGCCACTTTTTATAGCCGAAATGAGACAATAAAGTCAGCTGAATCTGTTGTCAAAAATTTGCATGTTTATTGTCTCAAAATATTCATATTGCAAATAAATAAATAAGTTTAAACATTTGTTAATTTAAAGTAAATTTGATGTTATTTTTTAATTTTACTTTGGTCTTCTCTCACCGAAGGACAACCTATTTTATAAAACACAATTAATTAAAATTAAAAAAATTTTGTTTTTAAGTTTTTTTAGGGATTAGGTTAGTTAGAAGATTTTTGCTAGCTATAGCATTATAGTTATATTGTAAATAGAACCTGCCTGGTAAAACCTGAAAGAATCAAATTTCCAGATGGTTCTTGAGGGTCTAATGGAAAAAATAGGGTGTCGATCAGTGAAAGACCTAAATGAAATTAAATGAATAATATAAAATTTACTTTTACCATATTTCCCAGCATCGAGGATGCTCTGGTCTCTCGGACAAATTTTGACTTACAAAATTTTGGAAGAATAAAATATAACCTTCAGCCTGTAGAACGCAGGGTAAATTTTGGAGGCTTATTTTTTGGGAAAAATAGTGTCTTCGATGCTGGGAAATACAGTATATAAAATGGCCAATTTGAAGGAAAAATCAATCTCTATAATACTGTACTTGTATTTTTTCTGTTATGTTCAATTACATATGAATCCAGAGAAATTATACTGCTTAGCTATCATGGAATTTTACACAGTCAGGGCAGAGAAAATGTTCTCTCTCTCTCTCTGTTGGGTACCCCCATTGCTGCTGTGATGGAAAACCAACAAAGCCTGGTGGTATTATGGTGCACCCTGGGTTCAGTGATTTATGATGCTTTGGCCCTGAAACCATGCCTCAAGCTCGATTTGACGATTCCGTTTTCACCACCAGTAGTTGTCAGTAGTCGCACGCCTCTCTGCACTTCCTGACTTCGAATTTACATACATGAAAATATTTCTATAAAAATAGAGCTCATTTTTGCTAACATGTATTCGTTGAAGATTCTTTCTTTTTTTTTACACAGTATAAAATTGAGTGTGACTCTAATCTCCAGTCAGCTGACTCTAATCTCCAGTAGAGCTGACTCTAATCTCCAGTAGAGCTGACTCTAATCTTAAGTAGAGCTGACTCTAATCTCCAGTCATCTGACTCTAATCTCCAGTCATCTGACTCTAATCTCAAGTAGAGCTGACTCTAATTGAAGTTGGAAGAGTTACAGTGATACCTCACTTAATGAGGACGGATTGTTAGATGAAAATTTGTTAAGTGGATAATTAAACCTACAGGATTTCAGTAATTTGTTCTAATTAAAAATATCGGACTCCTAAAATCTTAATAATAACCTTGTATACAATGTATAATGTACTAATTACTTTCTAAATAATGTATAACTTCTCTACCTTTCACCACTCTTGAAGTAGCATTGATTTTTCTTCTTTTCTTTTTATAGAACGTCGTCTTTAGAAAAGTGGAAATTGTACTCGTAGCCATGCCATAATCTAAAGTTTTGCTGTAGAGATGCCAGATGCACTTTTACACACGATTTCCTGTTTAGATTGGATTGTAATTGTCTTTCTAGACTTCTTTGGTGGATTACATGCAGTAGAAGATCTCTTAGGATGCATGGTTTAATAATTATTGCAAAACAATGCACAATAACACAATAGTTTACAAGATAACAAATGTAGCAATGCAGCACAACAGAGTGTTATAAAAAAAAACAACAAGGATTTACAGCTATGAGTTTTTTGGTTTTTTTAAAATTTTTAAGTTTTAACTTAGTATAAGTTCCTGCGAAGAATTTATTTTCCTATTGCTAAGAAAAATTTTAAACTAAATGAAATAAGAGAAACATAGTGAACATGATTCATCTGAAAACAAAGTAAAACTTTCATTATTTTTTTTCCAGATCTGATCCACAATCTGACTCAGATGAAGCCATCCCTCAATTGGTGAGTTCTTACATCTACAAAAATTCCTTGTATAAGACTTTTGTTTGCATCTTTGAGGTGTACAAATATCTTTTGTGAACTACAATAGAGTTAAGATATTTTAAACATTTCTTACAGCAACAAAAAAGGGTTTTTATTTATTAGTGTGTTTATTATAATTTGTTAATTCTTAAATCTTGATTCTTTTTTTTTTCCCTTTTTTTTACTATTTAAAAGATATGGAAAAACTGTTTTCAGTTAGATTCAAAATTGTCATGACATTAGTCAAGTGTATTAACCTCTTAGCTAACAAGTTTGAAATTGCTTTTTATAATCCTTTTAGTTATGTACATCCTAGAAACACTACTGTTTTAATATAGTAGTATCATCGGCTATCATTGTTTCTAAGCATATCATTCCTTTTGGACTTGGCAAATCTTTTGTATTTGTTGTTTGTCTTCTTCATTTTTGCGATGTTCTTGTTCAAACAGTTCTGCAGCAGTCACGATAGTTTGATGCTAGAGTTTCCAATCTGTCGTTTGTTCTACCTAGATTTCTGGGTTGATGTTGGTCTTCTTCATAGTCTGTTTGAGTTGATCATTGTAACGGTGCAAAGGGCAGCCGCAGGGTCTTTTGCCAGTACTGAGTTCGCTGGAGAGGATTTGTAGAAGAAGTCTGGTGTCAATCATATGGCACACAGGACGATATTCGATACTGGTGGCTCCAATGCTGTTGACCTGAGCTTTCTCAAGAACTGCAAGGTTTTAATAGTGTTGATAGTGTTAGGGGGAGTTGTTGAATGACTCTCTAATTGTTTTTTTTTTGTGAGAAATGTCTAGTGAAGAAAATGCTCATGTTTTGTGCCATGGATTTTTTTGTATAGACCCAAGAAGAAAATGAATCTAAGACAACATAGAAAACATATTTTAATTATAAACCCCAACAGAAAGGAAATAATTTGTTAGTTACTGACATGTTAGAGAGAAAGTCCTAATTGTATTTTTGTCTTCATAGAAACCTTGAAAAAATTGGTAAACATTTTGTTTTCATGTATTGTTTTATTCCCTAGGACAAACGTTTAATCATAATGCTGAGCAATTGTAACCACACATGTCAACGAGTGATACCAAGGTTGATTGAAAACCTTGATAAACATGGCTATGTGGAAATGGATAAATGCCTTGAGGTAAGAAAACATTTGAATACAAAATATAGTCATTTCCTAACGACTTAATATTTTCAGTGAATGATCCTCCTGGATTCGTCCTGTGGACTCAAAAAAAGTAAAGTATGTTCACTGTTGGGAGATCTGTAGCCCCACGGCGGCTGGCTCCTTTCCATTGCACTAAAAGGGTTGGGTCAGGCTTGATATGATGCCTGCCTAGTTGTCATTATGGTGACCCCCCACTTTAAGCCAAACTTGTGGCAAATAAAAGTTGTTTTTTCTCTCTGTTTATTGATATCTTCAGCCTTAAAATCTCTAGAATTTTAATAAATGTTTGTTTTTTGGTTGAAATTTTTGAAATTTTTAAAGCTTCAATTTAATATTTTATTAGAATCAACGAATTACTTGCAAAATGTTGGGAAAAGGGATTTTACACTGCACAGTTACTATAATAGATGTAAACAAACAGGCCTTTCTCCTTTGTTTTTCTATGATCTATCTATTAATCATCATAAGAGCTGTGTCACACTTATAGTATCAGTATTAAACTACCTAACATTCTTTTCTCCCTTCCTATCCTAATATCAGTAGCAGCCATCGGCCAAGCCTGTTGTACATTTATTATAACTGTCATCGAAGCGACAGGTCATAGATTTGTATATACAATTACTTCTTCGGTAGTTGTATTTTATTAGTTAATCAGAATGTTAATTTGAAAAGGTTTGGTGATAGACTTTTGTGCTTTTGTTTTGAAGGTGTCCCAGGCCAAGTATCAGGAATTGGACCACAGATTGTTTGAAGCCTACATTGAAGAGAAATCCAATCCGATTGTTGGTGTCATGGAGCAGAATATGTACCGTGGCTGTTTTGATTGGAATTCTTGTGGGAGACCAATAGGTAACTACTTGTTTCTATTTTTCAATCACTGCTACCCACAACACTGGTTTATTGCTGGGTTTAGGTTATTCATCTGTTCTGACATTTATATGTATTTGGACTTTGCTCAGACCTAACCATTCATAGTAGAAACTTGAAATATTGCACACACACTCCACTCCCCTCAATGAATAGAGAAAATGTTTTTTTTTGTTTTTTGAAAATTCCCCCCTCTAAATAGGTTTTTGCAGGGGGCTTCAATATGTAATGTAAGTTTATGCTAAATTGGTCACTAGTTTGTGCCTGCTTGTTTTTTGAAAATTCAGACCTTTTATAGTGATCACAGCCCAACAAAAGGTGAGAGAAGTAATTTATTCATTGATCTCCCCTTTTTCCAACTTTTTAATTGATCACCCCCAACACAGCATATATGGGCGGCAGTGATTCATAATTTCCCTTCGAAGGCCAGTTGTTTCTTTGATTAGTTGTTTTGGTGGGAACATGGTTTATCAAGTTTGAACCTGTGAATCGGTTTTTAGGATGACAAGCGCATCCTCAAGGCACTGTTCTACTGAGAACTCACCCACAGCCACAGATTCCTGGGTGGGGGCAATACAAGAGATACAAGGATGTCCTGAAGGCGACCCTCAAGGCCTGCCACATTGCCACCAGTGACTGGGAGGCCAGGGCAATGAACGGAGCTGGGTGACGGATGATTTGTTACAGTAGCCTGAAGTACTTCGAGAGACACTGGATTGAGGGAAAGAGACGATGCCGACCGCAGGTGTTGACACAGCAAAAGCATCAGCCACCACCGGAGTCAACTTCATGTGCCCAGACTGTCAGCGTCGGTGCTGTTCACGCATTGACCTGGTCAGCCACCGCAGACATAATCAGCTATATAAACAACACTATTGCAGGAAGAAGGGAGGTCCATCACAGGGTTGCCAGATTTATACATAAGGGAAGATTACCTGAACGTACGCTCTGTGACTTACCCAACACTGGCATTGAAATAGCGTTGTATTTGGAAATGAAGCTAGTCTGGAGGCAGAGGTTCAATACCAGCCTCTTAAGTCTCAGAGAGTAAGTTCAGATTATCTCCCCTTATGGCCAAATTTGGCAATGCTGGTCCATTGGACCCGATGGCCCAATCCCTCGTTAGGAGTTTAACAATGTTGTAACAAGATTGGCTAAAGAACTGAAAGTACCAACATCTTTACCAGATAAGCCACAACATTATACAAGGTCTGTCCAGAAAGTATCCAGCCATTTAATATTAATGTAGGATAATGCTGGTATTTCTTCTTGACGATGTGAGGGAGAGATATCTCGTTCTGGGGCTGCACATTTATGGGAGTGAACATTCTGTGCAGGGAAATAAACTTGGAGAAAAGGGCTCGCCCACGTGGTGGGAGAGAAAGACGACAAAATCTGGTTTCTATTTATTTATTCCTGTCGATAGCTTTGATTCCGGGCCGGTTCACGAATCACTTTGAGGCATCGAATTCTGCTTCAGTTAAATTTCTAAATGAGTGGTCACTTTGCTGAATCACTACCAGTGATGGTAGTAATTAAAAAAAATCAAGACTTCTCTCCTCCCTCACTCCTAACGGGCAGGGGAGCCAAGCCCTCTGCTGGTCTGATCCGTCGCTCCTGGGATTCGGATGCTAACTGCCTAAACTAATTTCTAGCTCCCGTAGTATGATATGGCCTTTTGGTCACATACACCCCAAAACATGTGAACACACAAACACACACAACCAAAGTGTATTTCATTACATTAAAAAAATAGCCTACCTAGCGCAATGGTGCCTTAGTTCACTTCAAAGTACTCCCCTTTACCAACATAAAACAAAAGTTTGCTGAAACTTGTATAATTGGCAATATCTTTGAAAGTAGAACATTTTTAAGAAGAAATATAAAATGAAAATATAGAGATGACAATCCTGTTTTATTTTCTCTTCAGGTGTAAGAAATTATTTGAAAGAAGTGTTGATGGGAATGATTGAAGTCCATTCAGAGGTTTGTATATTTGTCTTGAGTAATTATTCTTATGTTATATAGC
>VCCN01002734.1:751964-764342 GCA_006491835.1 Architeuthis dux | reverse complement strand
TTTCCGCCACAGGTGGCCGGATACACCAAATCATAACACTTAGACCCTTTCACTTTATATCCACTTGTGAATCGGACCTTTTTCTGTTGTGTCATTGTGAAGATCAGACCCGTACATTGTACTGGAATTTCTCTTTCTTATCATGAGACTTATCTTAGCAGCATTTCTTATATGGAGACCAGTGTTCCCCCTAGGCTGCACAGCCATACACAAGAAAGATTTTTGCTGTGCAGTAAAATCTTTATGCTGTGCACAATATAGGATTAAATAATATATGAATAAATAATAAGAAAAATCAATATACCGAATAAATCAATTCTTTTATTATACACTTTTGGTTAAAAGTAACTGACCTTTTTTTTTCATGAACTTTGGACAAAATCCTATGATTTTGATCTTAAAAGTAAAACAGACTTTCTGGTCCTGCGCAGGTCCTGAAAAAATTAGCGGGAACATTGGTGGAGACCTTGAGATTGTCGTGGATTCTTTGAGGTCCACCACTGATTTGTGGTACAGTAGGAGTTGCCATCAACAAATAACAAATGTAACAGTGGTATCATTTAATGTCTGTCAGTTTCAACACCCTTTATATGAGGGTAAAGTGGATCCTAGTTAGTGAAAATTGATTGATCAGAATATATATTTTTCCATGCCAAGCTCTGATTGGTCAGAATATATATTTTTCCGTGCCAAGCTCCGATTGGTCAGAATATATATTTTTCCGTGCCAAGCTCTGATTTGTCAGAATATATATTTTTCCGTGCTAAGCTCTGATTGGTCAGAGCAGTAGTGTGCTAGGATGCTGGAAACTTCCACTACAAAATTGTGTAGTAAAAGTTTCTCCTCTTAACAGATTATTAGCAAATTTAGTGGATATATGTTCTGTCAGGCACAATATGTTCTAAAAATCATTCTCCTCTTCATAATGCTTAATCACATTCTTAGTTAAAGTATTAAAATTATAAAACTTTTAAAAGAAAAAATGGTTATTGTGAATTTCCTTTGGCAGCAAAATCTAACTTTCTGAAAGTGAAAGCTATCTACACAAGTTAACCCCTCTATACCATATATGTATATTCTGTTAGGATTATGCTCAGGCTATATGGTAGAGGCATTTTTGCTAAAGAATATCTGGTTTTGGTCATATCAATGAAACAGAATGCAATAAAATTGTCAAAAAATGCAAAATGTTGTGAATATAATTCTATAAAGGATAAAGTTGTACTAAATTGTAACAATTATTTCTCATAATCACATAACAGTAATTCTAATGAATTGTAATAAAACAATAATTTCTCCCACTTCAAAACAATGACCTGCAAGGCCTCTTGGGCATTCAAAAGTTCATGCCTGGTTATAATGGTATCAAAATTTGTTCAATATCGCTAATTTTGAAGCACATTGATGCAATATGGAAGCCGCCATGTTGCTTGGGCTGATTCAATAGCGTATACTCTACAGCCAATTGGTATTATTAGATTCGGTTGTGAACAAATGCACGTCTGTCTGTCTGTAAAGGGTTATCCATGCAACATAAATATATTACAAAAGTGGCTTTAAGAGAAGGCATTTTAAGACAAAAACTTTTTTTAAATACAACAAACTGAAAATGAAAAATATTTTCAATTTCTGCATCCTAAATGTTATAAAATATTAAAATTCTAAAACTTTTTTAAAAACCTTGAAATTTTAAAATGAACATTTTTTATGAACGTAGTTTCATCTTGTGTATTGGTGTATGCATTCTGATGTACATGTTATGGCTGTTTAGGCCATTTTCAACATCGTGACTGCCCTTTTTTTAAAAATTATTCTTTGACTGTTTTGTTGTCCAGGTTTATGCCATTTCCCCTTCATTTGTTGCCCGGGTCATGTGCAAAGTGGTGGAGGCTGTTGGTGAGGAATTGTCTCGGCTGATTTTATGCAGCACAGGATTTAATACAAATGGAGCCTTACAGGTAAGAGAAGTCAACAATCTTCAAACCATTATACTACCTCTGTCCCATAATAGTTGTTACATTTGCATATTAGTTTTATACTCTATATGTAACAACTATTATGGGTCAGAGGTAGTAATATTTGAATATTTTTCATCAAGTCAGCATTAAGTTTTATGCTTTATGTAATTAGTGGGAAATTGAAGGCTAATCTCTTTGTTGCTTGTTGCCTCTGATGTACAGAAATTGCACGCTATGTGTTGTCTTTAATTATCTATTAATTAATCAATTAATAACCAAGGGCAGGATCCAGGATTTTGAGCAGTGGGGGGGGGGTCTAATTGGAAAAATTTATTTTTACGATAAATATATCAAAATGAAAACAAATTTTAAACATTAAAAACAAGAATGTAATATGTGATCCAGCATTTTTCACTTACATTTTTAAAAAAGCACTAAAATTGACAAATGAGTAAAAAAAAAAAGTAAGAGTAAAATGAGAATTAATGGTGAGATTTTAAAAAAAAGATTTTATACACAAAAGAAACTTTTAGTCAATATACATTTCATTATTCAGGATGTCCCATAAGTAATGCCTAATTTTGTCCCAAAATTAACGTGAGTTCTATCTCAGGGAAGCAACTATTTAATAGTTGCTATTAAATTATTAATTAGTATTAAAAAAATAGTAATTTAATAATAATTTAATAGTTGCTTCCCTTAGAACTAGCATTAATTTTGGGACAAATCGGGAGTTACATCTGTGACACCCTATAAATTATGACATGGGCAAACCTTTGCCAAAGTGATGGTAATGGAATTAAAGATTCACTTTGGAAAATAAGGAGGATATGAGTACACTATTTCCATACATGACATGTGTCTTCCTAATATGTTATTGCTGTTGTGATAATGAGAAAATTGGTGGAGGCTTTCCAAGCTTTATTCAACTTAATTGCATAGTTGCAGTTTAGTTTCTCCAACAGTTCATCCAGTTACAGATAATCAACCGGAATGACAAAACCAGCACTACTGCTTGATACGCTCGTACAACACATTCCACATGAAGTAGATTGTATATGATATAGAAAAATCAATTTAAATCCAAATAGTATGAAAATAAAGTTACTTGTACATAATAATTATTGCAACACCATACATAGCACTTATGTAATACATAATAATAATAATATTACAATTGTATAAATTCTCTCACTCATCTCTTATATACTTCATTATGAAGAACTGTGTAATTATTGGCAATCTAAGCACAGACATGGTAAAATACAAGAAGCAAAGTGAATGTAATTTAAAAAAGCGTTTATACAAAGTTTTGTGGTGATTAATTAAAGAATTTAGGGTTAAGGGTAGAGTTTGGGTTATTCATTGATTCAAGCAATTTTTATTGGTAATAAATGATATCTTTGCTTCATTTCTCGTAGCTTCTCGTATTTTACCACAACCCATCTAAGCATCAGTAATATTTTTAATTACATTACACCCTTCCATACTTTCACCACAGGCTCGTCTGGAACTGACCGCTCTACATGATGCTGTTATCCGTTATCGAACTGATGGTGCCACGTAAGTATTGAGTTCCTCATTTCATTTTGATTACTATTTATTATTATTATTGTTGTTATTATTATTACTAGCTGAAAACCAGCCCTACATGCAGGATTTTCAGCTAGTCTCTGTGGAAGGCCTAAATGGGGCCTGTGGCCCCAATAAGAGATCATGGATTTGAACTATCAATTTATTGAATCATACCTTATTTAAAAATCATCACCATCTTGGATTACATTTAATTTAAATATCTGGTGGGATTTTGCAAAAGATAGAAGAATTATAGTGAGATAGATAGATGGAAATCAGATCATTATTAACAGAGTGAAGGCAGACCTCCACAAAATTAAAAACATTTTTTTTTTTATTGCACTAATCAAAACCACACTATTCAAGGTATTCCTGTAATTTTTTATATGCAAATGTAACAACTCTTATGGACAGGTACGAAGGTGACTAGAAATTATTTTGGTTTTATGTTTTTCAGGAAACATTTCCAAGAAGCTCTTGCAATTTTGCCTCCAGTTGGACCCAATAAGAAGTGAGTGTCTTATTTTCATTTCACTATTCCAGCCTAATATACTGTATATGCCAGTATATAAGACAGACATTTAATTAAAAAAAACAATGGAAACATTACATTGTGTCAAATGCACTGGCATTATGACTAGGAGTCTGTAAACTGAAGTTTGATATGTACAGTTATGGGGCTTGCATGAATTGCAGTGAATGGTAGTCCTCCAAATACGCTTGTAAACCATTCGTCATATATCCTGGCATATACAGTACTTTTCTTTTTAGCAGTAATCATTCATTCTGTTGAAAGCAGAATGCTTGTGGAAAGATGGCTTCATCCATAAAATGACTGTGCTTTCTAATAATGTCACTGGTTCCCAATTTGATTCTTATCACCAAAATATTTTTATAAAAGCTAAGATCCGAACTATAAGTCAGCGCTTATTAAACTGGTGAATGATCCACCCATGGACGAATGATATTATTTTGGGGGTGAATGAAATTATAGGGGTAAATGAAAGGTGAATTACTTAATTTATTCAGATATTTATATTTTTCTATACTTGAAAAAATAATTTTTGTGGTAAACATATACAATAAGAAAACATTATTTCTGAAAGTTTAATTCTAAGTTCTAAAACTGTTGTCTGCTAAATTTATGTAAACTAGAAAAATTCTAGTAATTTTTCTGTGTGAATTCTTTGTCTCTCCTGGTTTTCTTTATATATTTTTAGGATGTTTAAAAATTTGAATAAAATAAACACTTAAGAAATGAGTTAATTTATGTCTGTTTTCTCATAATACAAAATGAATTTTGTGTAAAGTTATACACAAGGGAAAATGAGATGAAAATGATAAAAAAACAAGGAAATTTAGTCATGGATGAATGAGATTTTGTGATAAAGACTCAAGGGTGAACGACACTGAAAGAGTTTAAGAAGCACTGCTATACGTGACTTGTGCAAGAGAATATGATGTAAAGTGATATGAAAGATGGTAGATTTAGATCAATAGATCCCAATTTAAGGACATCCAAATAACTGGATGTCCTTAAAGTGGGTTCTAAAAATGTATACAAAACATTAATCTGTTCACTGCCACAACCGAAATAAATCGTCTTAGCAAGTTGTCAGTCCAGTGACACAGATGAGATAACTCATCTTACAGTAGTGTGTTATTCTTATTTTTTTTCTTTCTTATGAACATTCATGCATATATTACATTTATTAGATATTCTAGTTGGCTTGTATGAAGATAAAACCATTTTAAACATGCAATAAAGATTTACTATTTTCATCCATTTTTTTTTTTACTTGTAAGGAAAACCTGATACAGGAGTTATAACATTAAAAAATATATTTGGCAGCAAACAGGTTAAACATCCTTTGCTAAAATACATAATAATTTGCATTTAAAAATCAGTGTTCACTTTTCAAGAATTATTTTTCAAAATGAAAAATTCAAAATATTTTGTAGTGATATTAAAAACAAATTTCTTGAATTGTATTTTCCATTTTTTTTTAGTTGAGTACCAAGTTAATTAGCCTAGTTTAAATAGAAAAATTGGTTTTGTTTAACAAAATCTGTTGCAACTATTAGTCCACAACTAGCATAAATTATATAGTTAATAATAACATGGGTGTTTGGCCCAAAGTTTATGAGAGTAAAAAAAATCTTTTAAAATGTTCCTAACCAGTCTGCTCATAATTCCCAAGCACTAGTATTGGGAAATCATGACCGAAGTTCCAACTTTTGAATATGAAACTTAATTACTCTTAGCCCATTAACTGCCGCGGGTGTTGAAAAGTAATAGTTATTACTATTTTTGTAATGACTGAAATTTCAGTCATTCGCAGTTAATGGGTCGTAAGATTACTGTTCTGATTACAGGTTTCATTTATATGGTTCAAAATATGAACCAGTTGATTGAGTTTTGATTTGCAGACAACATTTTAGTATAGAATAAAAATCCCAAAGCAACAGCAGGTCAGCCTCGTACCTCTTGTATAACTCTCTATTGTATTAATGAATTAGATTTTTAACAATGTTTTTATTCTTTCAGTAAAAATCTGCATGTTTAGTTGTGTAATTTTATTTCATTGATTGTATCATGTTAGCTGCATGGGTTTAGTCAGATAGTAATTTGTTCCCGTTTTGTAAATATTTGTAGCTGTATCTCTTGTTTTTCGCCATAGTAGGCTATAAATCTATTGATTTTGTGTGTGCGTTTGGAAAGGCCTATATACTTGTGAACCTAGATTAGATTTCTTTTATTATGTTAGAAAGTGTATGAATATGTCCTTGTATATGTATTTGTCAAAACACACATTTGAATATTTTCAGTGTCTGAAACATGTTTTATCTTCAGTGGTCTTGATTTATTTAACTTTGAAGGAGAAAATTTCAAAGAGGTGACAAATAATCTGAATATAGACACTATAAAAAACCATTTTCTCATTTGCAACCATTATTAATTTTCGAACAGTATTTCTTTCATCTCAATAATGGTTGACAGTGCTTCATCTAATAAAGAATAAATCAAGATAATATTAGTACAAATAATAAAACTAGAGTACATAAAACAATATCAAATATGATGCCGATCGATCAGGGGAAAATGAAGGGTTAGATTTGATCTTCTGTCAGCTGTAAGAGCTCTAGTAGCTCAATTGGTAGTGTAGTTAGTAAAAGGGATGCGAGTTTGAGTCTCACCTGGAGCTCATTCTTTATTTCCGATCTGCTCTTTTTACTCACTGCTGTTGATCGACGTATGTTGCAGTAAAAAACAACTAAAATTAAGATGAAAGAAATACTAGTCAAAAATTAATAATGGTTACCAATGCTTCATCTAATAAACAATAAATTAAGATAATATTTTCTCACTAGTTTACCGATGCTGTCTAATTCAATTGGGAAATTGTCACAGAATTCAAATATTATTGTGTACAGTCATGTTTCTCTTACAAATAATGAAACAATTAGGGAAGTAACTCTTTAAAAATATTAAAGTTATTTCCCTTGAGATGTTACAGTCAAAAAATATAGACATACAGTTGGCATATTATATATTATATATAAGTAGATATTATTCTCTGTATAATCCCTCCATAAAAAGACTTTCATATTAGATTAGGAAGAAAACAAAAAATAACATTTTTTCAGAAAATTACTAAATCTACATTCTTGTATATTTGTGTATACACACACACCCTACATTGGACAATGACACTTCTTAGAACCAAAATCATTTAAATCTTACAGCAACATCAAAAATAAGAACTTGAAATTGTATGAAAAACATTCTATGAATTGATATTATTGTTCGGACTGAGATCCTCATCTTGGTTGTCATTTCCACAACGTTTCGGCCGATGTACCCTCCGGCCTTCTTCAGGTGTCAAGTTTTGTCAGTAACTTACCGGAACTATTGAACAAGTTGGGACGGTGGCCTAGATAGCTAAAGCGTTGGTTAAAAAGCGTCTGACTGTTGAGTCATCTGTAGGTTGTGGGTTCAATCCCAGGCAGGAGCACCACAACTGAAAAATTAACAACAAAATAATTTCTAGGACATGGATAGTGGAATGAGGACAGTATACCCCCGTGGATCAAATAAAGGGTTCAGTTCAATAGTTCCGGTAAGTTACCGACAAAACTTGACACCTGAAGAAGGCCGAAACGTTGTGGAAATGACAACCAAGATGAGGATCTCAGTCCGAACAATAGTATCAGTAATACTAACACCTCATCTCAGAAATACCGAACTCAGTTATTCTATGAATTGATTAAACCAAAGTGATACAAGATTTTATTATCTATACTATAATTCTCCTTGTCACAATCTACGTCTGTGGTCTCTGATCTCTGATTGGTCAATTGGTAAAAAAATAATCAATCAGGAGAGAGAGAGTTAGGAATGCAGAAATTTGAATAAAGTAGATGACGGGGACTAATCGTTTCTTTGTTACGTTACGGAATTACAAGTATGTAAAAAAAAGTCTGGGTTAAGATTTGGTTTGCAAATGGGAATCATGTTTTATGAAAATGTTTTACTTATTTTTTTACTATTAAATAAATAAAAAATATCACTTATTTTATAAAAGAAAGGGAAGTTAGTTTAATAAGATGGTAGGAAGAGAAGGGAGCAAAGAAAATTAGATAGTTTACTGAGGAGCTATGAAGAGAGAGAGTGAAGAAAAGAAAGTTAGGTAGTTTACTGGGGAGCTAGGAAGAGAGAGATATAGGGTAGAAAAGAAAGTTAGGTAGTTTACTGGGGAGCTATGAAGAGAGAGAGAGAGAGATAGGGTAGAAAAGAAAGTTAGGTAGTTTACTGAGGGGCTAGGAAAAGTTCTGCATATGAAACTAATCCATGTTTGTATAGTATTTAGATAAAATCATGAACCGGCAACAAAGATTGGAAGGGATAAGGGAGAGAATAAGATCAGATACAGAATGAGCTGATACAGTCATAAGGTGAGAGAAGAGAAGAGGCACGAGAGAATGGATAATCTTAGTTGTCAACACCCGTGGAAAGTTATTTTCTATTAAGGAAGGACTGCTATACATACACATGTAAAAACAAATATATTATTTTGAAAACGTGCTTCTAGTAAATACAATCATTTAATTTCCTTTCAAAGCCAACAATTAATTCCACTTCAAATAAAAATAGGTATCGCTTAACACCATGACATCAAAAATAAAGTTGGTTATTCTTAAACAGTGCCATATTGCAAAAAGCTTTTTCTCAAACTCCAGTACAAGTCGGTGGCTGGTGTTGACTTGGTTTTTCCACCGTAACAACAAGAGCAACAACAATCCTCACCTAATTTAGGGGAGTTAACTCTTCACTGTTTGTCTGTCCCATCACGTTAAACAAAACCGATATATAAAATTAACATTTCCCTACCGTGATTTGCAATCACGACCAAGTGATAGGTAGGCGGCTCTCTTACCGACTGAGCCAAACTGACTAGACTTACATATTTACAACAATTTATGTTACAAATACTCGAGGGCTTATTTCATTCTAATAAATAATTACATATATAATATTTTATATTATAATTTTGTATTTATATATACAATACAAAGGTTGCAGTAATCATCTTCAGTCGAAATAGAAGTAGGAGTGGAGTTTGAACCTGCAGCAGCCAAGCTTTTTCAACACTTTTTAAAAAAATAATCAAATGTCATAAGTATCAATATCCAAGATTACTAAGAATTTCAACATCTTTATGGGTGGGGGTGGGGGGTGGCAGCCTAGTCAAAAAGATGGAAGGTTTGTTATTTTTGATTGTGCAAAATCGGATTTTCCACTTCATTTATGCTGTATACTTATAGTGTTATATAGAATAATATTATATTTGTAAAACTAAATATGTTGAAAACATTTTTGATTATACCACAGAACAATAACATTTTGTGTGTTGTAACCATATAACGATGATCTCATAATTTAGCGCCCAAAATTATCACAGTTGTTATGAGGACACTCGTTCAGTTACAACAAAATACTATCAATTCTAATTTTAAAAAAATTTTTATAGTCATTTTTTTGGCAAACAACTTAACCGTCAAAAATGGATTGCATCATAAGGACTGATTTGACCGATCACTGCTAAAGAAGCTAACATTTTTTACTTTTGAACTTTCGAATTTTAGTAAAAAAAAAACAATTATTATATTTTATTTCTTTTGTTTGAAGAAGTATTGTAAACAATTTTTATTAATTTTTGATTTCTATTCACACTCATCCTAATTTTTAGTTTTTTAATCACTATTTAACTAAGGCCGATCGGTACGGCAGTGTTTGTTTTCGTTTTAGTTTAGATTATTTTATTATTTATTTTTATTTAGACAAAGTATTGTTTTGACTTTTAAGAAAATCAATAAGAAAAATATGTAACAAATACGAAATGTCAGATTATAATTTATTTATTTATTCAATTATTTATTTACAAAATTATAAAAAACATGTGAACTATGACAATAAATTATTTATTCACAAGATTACAATTTATCTGTGAAATATTAGACTTTCCATAGTTAATCATTCTGAAATATGTGATACATAAGAATATGAAACTTATCTGGAACAAGAAATAATTGAAAACTTGGGAACAAATCTTTTAAATCATTTTGAAATAAGTGTGGGAAGGAGGTTAACTCATAATTCATAAAAAATATAATTTTCATATTGTTATAGTTCATTACAGCTTGTAGATAAATAATTGAATAAATAATAATCTTGTAAATAAATAATTGAATGAATAAATAAATTATAATCTGACATTTCATATTGTTACATATTTTTATTAAAACAAAAAATTACTGTATTTACTTGTGTACAATGCGAGTAATTTAATATTAAAACTCTGGGTTAAAATTAGTTTGTAACATTATACTCGAGTGTAAAAAATACTGATAACATATTATAATAGATTACTGATTTTAGCTAGAAGAATTATATTCACGATCGCATTGTACTCGAGTTTGGGTAAATAAGGAAAAAATGTTAGCTTCTTTAGCAGTAATCAGTCAAATCAGTCCTTATGATGCGATAAATCTTTGACGGTTAAGTTGTCCTACTTTGCCCATTTTTTTTTTTCAACACTATCAACTTTTTTTACATCTATTTGTATTTTTATTCAGATAATTTTGAAAAAAACCCAAAAATACCAGCTTTCAAAATTAAAAGAAAATTAGTGCACTCCCAACTAAATAAATCCACTTATTTAAAACAATGGAGTGTTTACCTTTATTTTACTTTTGAAGTTTTTTACATTTTGTTTTTATTCGATTTGAAATCAGCTTAGTTAGTATTTTGTTGTAACTGACCGCTGAGTGCCCTCACTGCAACCATGATAATTTGGACACTAAACTATGAGATTGACTGACCCCATAACTTGTTCAAAAGTGCCAGCGATGATTATAATTTTGCTTCTCTTTCTGAGCGTCAGTTGTTTTGTTTGCTTTGAGTAATTTGGTATTGAACTTTCACTTCTAACCCGACCCTTAGCCCCTATTTCTGCTCAGCACTTCATTTAACTCTTAAATTCATTCTAGCAAATTCAATAAGTAATTCATGGGGAGTAACTTTTGATTAGAGATTTTTGCTAAATTTTTAAAAATGTAAAAAATTTTTTCTTTAATTCAATTCACAAACACGTTCCATTTAAAAAAAATTGTTATTCTCTTCATTGAAGAGTTCCGCAGCGGTTATAAGCGGTCTCAGATTTAAACTTCTTACGATCTCTCATAGACAGATTTTCAAATTTGCACTCTGCTTTGCTTCAACTTGCTTCCATCGAAATTGAATTAATTTTTTTTTTTTTTAAATAATCAATTAAAAAGAAAAAAATTCTATTGTTGCTTGGTCATCGCAATGCTTGGCGCTGTCTACGGCTGCCGTTGACTGACGGACCATGGTCATGTGGCATAACTGAGTGTGTTGGTCATCTTTACAGGATGATGGACGAGCTGCTCAACAAGCACAAATCGCAGATGCAGTTCCAGCTGATGTGTTTCCAGACTGACTAAACAAAAACACCAAAAACTCACTGTCCAGTCTGCGATGGGAGCCGGGCACCTCCTCCTCCTGCTGCCGCTGATGCTTCTTGAGCCCCCACGCACCACCAACCCTCCCACCACGTGCCAATCCCTCCACTACAAAACCTCCTGACCCTTTGATTCTCCTAGTTGGAAATCTTATCCCTCCTCTAAAAAATCTTTTACTCATTTTCTTTCTAACTTTTGCCCACCCACACCAATATATTTGCATACATAAGCTTTCAATGTGCAATACTTATACGCCATAAATACCTAAACCTATGTCTTCAAATATACTTGCATATTTACTCTTACACCGAAATACATTCACAAAAATACATATGAATCTCATTATTATTATTATTATTATTACTCGTTTACTGTGCCGTCAAAAAATGATGGCATTGCTTAAGTAATTTTGCAATTACTTAGATTATTCATCACTGAATAATTATGGAGGTTTATTTATCAAGTTTAACATAGCATAAAATTCTATTTTTTACTACGTCACCAGAAGAGTCCACTACATACAGATATGTCACTGCAAGAGTCCACTGCATAGAGATGTGCAATTCACCCATCTCTACGTAGTAGACTCTTCTGATGACATAGAAAAGTGTTACACAGAAAAACATTATATATATATGGATACACATTGTGTTAATCATTCTTGAATCTAGAATGAATGCACAATACATACAAGTTTATTCTATCTTTGATCTAAGTGCAACAAGATCTGTTATAAGATGGAACTCTGAACATATGTTGGTCCAATGTTCTTTCCGTCTTATGCATAGTATATATATATATA
>VCCN01002734.1:708382-724363 GCA_006491835.1 Architeuthis dux | reverse complement strand
CACGTTCTCCTACACAGGACACCTTAAATAAAACACTACACACGGCGTCATTGGCGGACCCTGTAAAATACGAGAAGTAACGAGAATTAAAGGGAACGTAATTTAAAAAAGCTTTTATACAGAGGTTTGTGCTGATTAATTAAATAATTTAGGGTTAGGGGTAAAGTTAGGGTTATTCATTAATTAGAGCAATTTTTATTGGTAATAAATTATATCTTTCCTTCATTGCTCGTTGCTTCCCATTGTTTTCCTTATTTTACCATGACCCCTCGATACGTCGGAAATGTTTCCCGTTACTCTCAATCAGTATGGCTATTGCTGTAATTTACAATAATCTTGAATCTTTCAGTTTTGACCAGTTTTTTCGCATCAACCTCCACAATCATTGCCAAATGCTCAAAACAGAAAGATAGAAATCTGCGACCAAAATAGGCATCAGCCAATGAATTCTTCGTTCACTTCTCGACCTGAAATAGTTTGAATATCTCAAAACGATACACAGGGACTGGTTTCCATTTCACATCTGAGATCCAGAGTTTAGAGTTATTTAATGGACACGGTAGAGGTGCAGAGTGGCGTAGCGGTTACCGGCAGGGGAAGCAGAATTGGCGAACTGAGTTCGAATTTCGGCCGAGACTGCTTACGTTCACTTTGCATTAATGCCCTTGATAAAGGCATGAATCCTCTCCCAGAGGCGTAGCAAAATGGGGGCGAGAGAGGACAGTCACTATCGGGCGCAAGTGTGAAGGGGCTCAACATTTTATCTGGCCTATAATGCCTGTTAATTAATAATTATGCCCCCCACCTCCCAGGATATAGAGCAACTGTGCTCTCTTTGCCCCCGGACGCTTTCTTCGCTCCCGGACGCTGAGAACCCTTGCTACGCCACTATCCACTTCTCCTCCTAGCTATGGTTAAATAGCAGCGCATTTGGAGCCCTTTAGATCTGTAAGGTAGTTCACCTTGGGTTAGCAACTCCACCCTGTGAAATCTATTTGCTACTGAAACTGCAATACGGCCCTATGCTCCACAAAGAGCCTACAGGAAAAAGATGGACACAAATGATGGAGACGGTCGTAAACTCTACTCAAAGAATGTGCTCGTTAGTAAATGATACAAGATGACCATTGATTTACTATCCGTGCTAAAAAAACAGGCTACGACCCGAACTCAGATGGACACAAGATCAATGACAGAACCGTTAATCGATGTAGACTGACAACCATACCTATAAAAGCTGAACAATGTTGGACATAATACAAAAGGTTGTTTTGCTTCTGGCATGAGCGAATATTAGAGGAACAGGGGTGAAATAAATGGACAGAAATAAATGGAAGTGTACTCTCACTGCTACTGTGACGTCACCTCCTACCACCTCACTACTACTGTGACGTAACCTCCCACCACTCTTTATTCGACTGAGCTACTGTTAAAGTAACCAGAAGTTAGTTATTTCTTTGCGTGACCATGGACACCAAGGACATAAATACAAGAATCGGACAGTCAGGATTGTGTCGATATAAAAATAGGCGACATTTAAAACAGTAGTTAACAACCAAGGGAAAAGAAAACATTTGTATTTTTAGGATTGTTCGTTGCATGGTTGTGCTAATGATAATTTGCTTTCTCATTTCTTTTTAATAATCAAATCTAATCTGATTCCAGATTCATGTTGTGTTCATTAAATATAGCTTACGGCAGTCAATGTCATTATTCATCAAGTCGTTCGTACGAGAAGAGATAATAATTCTCATTAGGTCTTTCTCCGGAACTGGAATGAGTCGTTTTCTTAGAGCAAATAACTATTTTTCTATTAGGTTATTACATATTGAATATCGTTTTTTACATCATAGAGAATAATGCTAAAAGTGAAAGATTTACTAATGTATTAGGTTGTTACACATACAATGTCATGTCTTTTATATCATAGAGAATAATGTTAAAAGTGAAAGATTTACTAATGGAATTGCCTTTCTTTTTGCAGATTCAATGTAAATTGAGATATAATTCGTGGTTATTGGGGAGGGGGGTTGAGCCCTTAGTTGCAATGTAATCTAGCCAAGACTAATTTTCAAGTACGATTTCAAATTAGGACATAATGATGCTCAAGCTGCTGATAACAAAGCATTTGGAGTGATCACTACTACAGTGTGAACCGTTCAGCATTGGTTCAATAGGTTTGAGTCTGGAAATATGGATACCAATAATAAACCTCGAGGGAGGTCCAAACCTGTTCTTAATGATGAAGAATTATTGACAGTAGTGGCCAACGAACAACGGTTCGAGCACTTTCTGGAGACTTGAAGACTTCAACAGCGACCTTATCACGTCATCCCAAGGCAATAGGAAAAGTTAAAAATTGAAGAAATAGGTTCCACATGAACTGAGTGAAATGCTCCATGACAGCACTGGACCCCACAGCTCTCAGCCGACTGTGTCCAAACTTAGAGGATTTGGATATGAAGTCATCCAGCATCCTCCATATTCAACTGACATTTTACACAGGCCTACAACGTTTTATGACTTGACTGTTGTTTTTATTCTGATTTCCAACCTATTTTTTGGTGCTGATTTCATCAGGTCAAGTTTTGTTTTCTATAGCATTTTGAGTGTTAATTGCATTTTTACAAAGATGTTTATTCCAAATGTGATCTAAAACACACTACTTTACATATAAATCATTCATAAATGTTTGATACTGTTGTTTTAAGTAAACGTACATGTAATTTGTGAAAATGGCTTTGAATAACAACAAAATTACCAATTTTTAGTAAAAATGCTGATATGCTATGGAAAAGAAAACTTGACCTGATGGACAAAAACCGATGCGATTCTTGAAATCAGCACCAACAAATAGTTTAAAAACAGGTATCAGAATGAAATCAACAGTCAGGTCATAACATTTTGTAGGCCTGTGTTATCATCTTTTCAAGCATTTTGAACTTCGTTATATAAGGTTCAATAATAGGGAAGCCATAATTTGTGCTTTTACTGAATTTGTGACCACTAAACCTAAATAATGTTATAGAAATGGAATATTATCATTAGGGATCGATTCGAAAAAGGTAATTGCTTCAAATAGGTCATATTATTATTAAATATTTACCGTTTTGTTGTTGTTTATATCATCCTTCATCTTACTATTCAGAAAACGATTTTCCATATGTAACAACGTAAAATGGAAAGAAAAAGAAAACATTAGTTTATGTTTGTTCGTTGCATTTTTGTGCTAATGATAATTTGCTTTTTCATTTCTTTTTAATAATCAAATCTAACCCGATTCCAGAATCATTTTGGGTTCATCAAGTACAGCTTACGGGAGACGACGTGATTATTCATCAGGTCATTTGTACGAGAAAAGATAATAATCCTCGTTAGGTCTTTCTACGGAACTGGAACGGGTCGTTTTCTTAGAGCAAATAACTATTTTTCTATAATCAACCAAACAAATTCGCTTAAATAAAATAACGACGGTACTTTTTACCCCTGCCACCCCATGCCATTCCCAATCATTCCCTGTCACAGGTTAATAAAATATTTTGATGTAAAAACTATCCCTGCCACTTCTTAATACTAATTAGTTCTCAAACGGTAGTATTAAGAAGTGGCAAGGAATGGCCGGGAGTTTGTTTCTGTTTTAGAACTAGTAGTATTAAGAAGTGGCAAGGAATGGCAGGGAGTTTGTTTATGTTTGAGAACTAGTAGTATTTAGAAGTGGCAGGAAATGGCAGGGAGTTTGTTTATGTTTGAGAACTAGTAGTATTAAGAAGTGGCAGGGAGTGGCAGGGAGTGGCAGGGATAACAAGTACAGCGCTTTAATAATAATCTTTCAATAATTCTCCCTATTGCTCGTCAATCTCCTCCTTGTACCGATTTGGTTAATAGGTTATTTTGAGAAAAGACCAGCTCTAAATCTCTGTACAATATATTGTATGTTATTAGGTTGGTGAAACAATAATTGCGGTTTTTGTTATTTTAAACTTTGCTACTTATTTTGGAATACACTATTATTTAACTATGTTCATGGAATATACCATTTTTAGGCGTGAATTTCACTCTATTCATTTAAGCTGAACGTTTTCTTTTCACTATTTATTCTGGTTTATTTGAGGCCGGAAACTGCTCGCAATATCAACCAAATATTTGGCCTTGGGACCGTCAACAAACGCACAGCTCAACATTGGTTCCAAAAGTTTTGAAACGGAGACGAGAGCCTTGAAGACGTGGAGGGTCGTGAACGTCCTTCTGTAATTGATAACATCCAATTGTGGGTCATTATTGAGGCGGACCCACGCAAAACAACTGGAAAGGTTGCAGAGGAACTAAACGTTGACCATTCAATAGTTGTTCGACATTTGCACCAAACTAGAAAAGCGAAAAAAGCTCGACAAATTGGTGCTGCACGAGCTGAACGATAATCAAAAGATTCGCCGTTACAAAGTCTGCTCTGCGCTTCTTTCGCGCAACAAAAACGATCCATTTCTTGATCACATTTGTCCTGTGACGAAAAATGGATTCTGTACAATAAGCTGGACAGAGGTGAAGCACCAAATCACTTTCCCAAACCAAACTTGCATCAAAAGAAGATTATGGTCACTGTTTGGTGGTCGGCAAGTGGAATCATCCACTACAACTTCTTGAATCCAGGCGAAACCATCACTGCAAAGAAGTATTGCCAGGAAATCGACAGAATACACCAAGAACTACAACGTTTACGTCCAATATTGGTCAGTCGAATAATTCCCAACCGCATAAAGCGCGAATGACCCTGCAGAAATTGAACGAACTCTATCTCACCCAGCTTACTCGCCAGACCTTTCTCCGACCGACTACCACTTTTTCATGCATTTCGACCACTTTCTGCAAGGGAAGGTCTTGAACAACCAAGCAGCAGTTCAAAATGTCTTCGAAGAATTCATTGGTTCCCGGACCCCATAATGCTATGCTTCCGCAATAAAAGGACTTGTTTCTAGTTGGCAAACATGTGTAGATTCAGATGGTTCTTATTTCGATTAATAACTTTTATTCTAAGCGAAATATACTGCTTTAAAGTTAATGGTGAAAAACCGCAAGTATTTGTGCCTAATAGATAGCCTATGTTAGTTAATCAGTTTGTTTTGAATTCATTTGAAATAATTCATTGAAAATTCAAATCCAAACTCGCTCATCTCCGCACGCCACAAATTAATATAAATTAGAACTTGACAATTGAATGTTTTTAACTTTTACGTTTGTATGATTTTTAAAAACCTGTAGACGCCTTGTAGAGTATAGGGCTGCATTGCGGTTTCACTAGCAATTAGGTTTTACAAGGTGGAGTTGCTAGCCCCCAAGACGAACTGCCTTACAGGGTTTAAAGGGGCATTAGTGCGAAATGAGCCTCGTAAGCAACCTCGGCCAAAACTCGAACTCAGTTTCTGTTTTCCGTGCCGGTAACCGCTCGGCCACTCCGTATGATTTTTATTCTAGTTATGTTCCTCTCTGCTACAAGCAGAGAAGTGCTTTTGGTAAGAATTAAATTTACTTAACTATTAAAGAAGTAAAAGTAAATTTACTTTACTATTAAAGAAGAGTAAGAAGAAAGTGCAACTTTAAAAAAAACACTGGGCAGGTGCTACAGTTACAAAGTGTATTTATTTACGGAGTCTATATAATTATGAAAGTCTCGAAACAAGAAAGTTTTTATTTTTTATTTAAAGCTTGCTAATGTATGTATGTTCCGGATATCATAGAGTAATTTATTCCAAAGTCTGGGTGCTATATAGCTGGAACTCCCGCGCCCATGAGTCATATTCATAAAGACAAGTTCTAAAGTCAAATCATCTAAATATTGAATGTTAATAAGAGCACAGAGTTCATACTTGCGGAAAAATGTTTTTGTTTGTTTTGCTTTTTGTTGTTGTTGTTGTTGTTGTTGTTGTTGTTGGTGGTGGTGGTGGTGTGTGTGTGTGTGTGTGTGTGTTTGTGTGTGTGTGTGTGTACACGCGTGCGTGTGTGTGTGTGTGGAAAGCATGAGAAGACATTTAGCTCAATCTTTCGAATCACATCAATCAAATAATTACTCCAAAGTTAACAAATTTTAATAAAATCAACAAATTTTAATCGAATTAGCCTACCAGGTGTGCGTATTTCAAGTGGACTTTCAATCACAGCGTTGAATGAAGATAGCGGTAAGAAGATATAACTGAAAAGCATAATTACATTCAATGTACCGTATTTTCCAAGCATATAAGACGCGCCTTTAAAAGAAGAAAGAAAAAACAACTATGCAAATGTCGCACTGTGTCCAATGCATTTATATTATGACTAGGGGCCGTCTACCGAAGCTCGACATTGGATTTATTAGCCCCCCCACGAGGGTAAGTTTGACACAAGGTCGGCTTTATGTGGGGGAGGGGGCACACGCGTACTCTATTGGACAGAACAAGGACAGAAATTTCTCAGTCCCCACAACTAGTGTCACGAAGACGTCAGGAAGAGACCGACCCTTCCCCTTTTAGTGCAATGGTGAGGTGCTGTCCCGAGACAACAGATCCCTAGAGACTGGGTATACTTTACTTATTGGGGGCCGTAGGACGAATCCTGGGCCAGATAAGCTCGATATAAACAGCTATGGGGCTTGGGTGAGTTGCAGTGAGCGGTAGTCCTCCAAATACCCTTGTAAACTATTCGTCTTATACGCCGGTAAATACGGTAAGTATACGGTCGATGGAAATCGCAAAGTAAGTGTTTAAATGTTCATATTAACGCCGGTATTTATCGAATTGTTGATGAATGTGGTGAGTTCTGATTAAGTTAATTATGACTGCTTTTAATAAGTCTTCTGTCTTTCTCTCTTGTTTTTTTTTTTCAAATTATTTTTAAAATAAAATTTCATAAACTTTCGAAGTCTTTTTTAAGCCTAATGTCCTCAGTTTTTTTGTTTCGATCGGTAAACTTTCCGATCAACTAACAATCGCTCGCAGAGATGTTCATTTGCCTTACACCCTCTCTACAACAGTGGTCTCCAAACTTTTCAGTACGAGGGCAACATCGAATATTTTTACACATTTTTTATGAATGAATGAATAAAATTTAAATGAATGAATAAGTTTTATTCGGATCACCTTTTTCTTTTGTAATCATCATGATATGATTCTGAACAAAAGAGAAATGAAACAATTACAAAAAGACAATGCAGTGCTTACACTGTGAAATGATATATAATGAGTAAAACATGTCCAACACTAGCAAATGCTCTGACAAAATAATCACTTATCACTGCACTTGTCAACGGCCTGACTGCGTCGTTGGGAAAAAATGAAGGGGAAAATTAGTTTTATTATTTATACATATTTCAAGTTACTGCAGGCCGGATACAATCTTGTGGGGGACCGGAGGTGGCCCAGCGGGCTGAAGTTTTGGAGACCCCTGCTCTACAAGGTGAAACTTTCTGATTCAACAATATCATAAATAAATAAAAATATAACATTTAAATAATTTTGTTAAAATGATATATTTTACAAAGTAATGAAAGAGTAATCGTTTCAATTCTCTTGATTACCCCTAGAGTATCTTTACTGCTTATTCTTTTAAAAAAAATCTTTTATGAAGTAACGTAAGACATCGCGGGTCACTTGAACACCCCACACCCCTCCTAGACTGGTTTAGTGGGGACGTATGTTAAAGTGATTTATTTCAAGGGGTAGCAAGTTAAAGTGATCTCTCGAAACATTCAAGGCATCGGACAACACAAACCCCCTTAGACTGCATTAGGAGGGATGTTCAATTGATAAAACTTAGGGGTGTGGTGTTCAATTGATAAAACGTAGGGTACGCGTTCAATTGATATAACTTAGGTGGGTGTTCAATTGATAAAACTTAGGTGGGTGTTCAATTGATAAAACATAGGGAGGTGTTCAATTGATAAAACTTAGGGGATGTTCAATTGATACAACTTAGGTGGGTGTTCAATTGATAAAACATAGGGGGTCGTTCAATTGATAAAAAGTAGGGGTGTTCAATTGATATAACTTAGGTGGGTGTTCAGTTGATAAAACATAGGGGGGTGTTCAATTGATAAAAAATAGGGGGGGTGTTCAATTGATAAAACTTAGGGGGTGTTCAATTGATAAAACTTAGGGGGTGTACAACTGATAAAACTTAGGCGGTGTACAACTGATAAAACTTAGCGGGGTGTTCAATTGATAAAACTTAGGGGGGTGTTCAATTCATAAAACTTTGGAGAAAAGGTGTTCAAATGGGGAGCGGGGTCATATTAAAGTGATCCGTTATCTATCTTTTTTAGTGCATCTTTAATACAGACTGTTTATTCTTTTTTTGAAATAACTCTACATAAGGAATCGGCATTCAGCACAAACATATGATGGATGAAATGAAAGATTAATTCTTGCTTTAATGGTAATCGAAGGTAGCGGATGTACAAAGTATACAGAACCGTTAGTCGATCATGGGTTCGAGTCGCACCACCGACTACTATGGTATTGTGGGTTTACATTTTTTTTCTTCTCTTTATTTTGATCACTCGGAGCCTCGCCCCCCCCCCTTCAGAGTGGTTTTAGGGTATAGGGTCTTCAATTGATCTGTTTCAGGGAGAAGTGTTTTAAAGTGATCCAAGGCATCGGTTTATATACAAACTATTGTAACGAGCAAAAACCCAGAATCAAGGAGATGTGTGGCTGGAAACGCGATCTTTTAAAGGAATATCTACAAGAATTTATGTGGTGTGACAGATTTGGCGATAATGCATTTAAATATTTATGTATTCATATGAGTGAACAATATCTTCTTTAACTATCAATAAAATGAAGCATTTTAAAAAGTATGCATTCATATGAGTGAACAATATCTTCTTTAACTTTATTAAAATAAAGCATTTAGAAATTATGCATTCATATGAGTGAACAATATCTTCTATAACTTTGTCAATTAAATAAAACCTTTAAAAATTAATGCATTTATATGAATGAACAATGTCTTCTTTAACTTTGTCAATGAAATAAAGCCTTTACAAATTGATGCATTCATATGAGTGAACAATATCTTCTTTAACTTTGTCAATGAAATAAAGCATTTAAATATCAATGCATTCATATAAGTGAACAATATCTTCTTTAACTTTATTAATAACACAAATTAATTCCCATGTCTTTCCTAGTTTCCTTAACTTTCCCTGAATTACAATGGTTAAACACCCTTCCCCTTTAGACTGCTTTAGTGGGGAGGATGAACAAGCGAGAAAACTTAGGGTGGAGGACGTTCAAATGGTCACTCTAGGCCGGAGGATGTTAAAGTGATCTTTCTTTTTTGCACGAAGAATAAATCATAAAAACAAATGTTGCAAAATAACTCTTATTTCATTACTTTGCACAAGAGAATTCCTCTGCAATATCTAAATCCTTGCTCTCTCGCCGACGTTTCTATTGGCCATCGGATTACCGGATTTATCTAAGTAAATAATATTAATACTACCTCAGTCCCATAATAGTCGTTACATTTAAGTGCTTGAAAATGATATGAAAATGTAACAACTATTATGGGACACAGGTAGTACATTTGTTTGATCTTTCAGTTATTCCATGGACAGAATGACGAGGGTACGGACAAGCTGACTTTATTGCCATATAATGTCATCAGAGTATGACTGGAGAGGTGGCCGATCGCAAAAAAAAAAAATGATGAGGACATTAGTCTGAAAAATGCTCGATTCTAAATGATCGTTTTTATTTTTTATTTTTTAAATTTTTTTTTTCTATCGTTTATTTTATTTTTTGCTTAAGTGCAAATGTCACGTGATTCTGGCCAACATGGACATCTGGATGTTTCTGTCGTTGGCCGCAAGCTTTTTGTTTTTGCTGTTGTTTGGGCTGTTGGTCATTGCAGCCGGGTTTTTGTAGATTCTCGACGGCATGTCCCCATCGGGGACCAAACGATACTGGTGTCGTGCGGCGGCAGCGGCGGGTGACATGACGATGGGGGAGCTGCCACTGGGGCGGCCCAAGTCACTCGATCTTCGACCCCCACAGTTCTGGTTGCTACCCAAGCTACTGTTGCTGTTCCTACGGCTGTCGCCGTTTTTGGCTGGAGACATGAACCCTTTATGGACCTTGGGGAAGCTGCTCAACATAGGGATGAGCCTGTAGCCACGCTTTGGTAGATAGGGAAACTGCTTCGATTTCGAGTTGACTTTGTGGCGTGGGCTCTCTGGATCAGCATCGCAATCGTTGAGGGCAATGGCCGAACTAAATCGCTGCAAATCTGAAACAAACAAGAAAAACAACGGACTGTTCAAAACCTGCGACGATGTTTATACAATTTTTGACAGCATTTGGGTACATTTGTCGATATTTGTTTCTGTAATAAAACTATTTGTTTCCAATTGATTTTTAATTCCCGTTAAAAGGTCCGTAACAAAAATAAATAATCATTGCATCAAAAATGAAACGAAAAATATCTCCCGAAATGCAAATATTACAAATATATATATATATGAAGTGTATACATTAGTTATAAACATTGTATAGTCTGCTTTATTTATTTATTTTTCTCTCTCTCTCTCCCTCTCTCTCTCTCTCTCTCTCTCTCTCTCTCTCTCTCTCTCTCTCTCGATAATTGATGTTAAAAAAGAATGACGTAGTGTGACGCAAAAAGAACATAACAATCTTCCTCTATCTTCGCCCACTCTCTCTATACCAGTGGTTCCCAACCTTTTCAAGTCATTCCCCACTTTTGTCAATGGGATTACTAGTATTCCCCCTCCACTTCTATTTATTAAGTTGCAACAGAGAATAATTACAAATAATAATTAGAACACATCATTTGAAATTCCAATGTATTACACAAAATAATAAAAATTCTGCTATCGTAACTGATATACACATCAATGTCATCTTTGTTCTTGTTCTTTGGCTACTAGTTCTTCGATGTGTGGGTCTATTAATGAGAGAGCACATCTTAAATCATTCTCAACTTGGAGCTTATTTCGAGCTTTCGACTTGATAGATAGAAGAGCAGAAAACCCTATCTCTAGACTGGACTTTTATTTTTTACCTAATAGCCTTATTTCCCCTTTGGACTACCCAAATTACCCACCACCCCTCACGAGGGAATGCTCTCGCCCCCGGTCGGGAACCACTGCTCTATTTATCAGACTTACTTTCTTATGAACACTATTAACCGATTCAAATTTGGTCAGAACGAAAAACCTTTTGGCATCCTGTTAACAAAACAATTAAAGTATGATGTAAAGCAGTGGTTGCTTTGGCTGGCCCCTAGGTTGGCCACCCAACTTTCATACTCTTTAATGTAGGGTTGTAGCTGATATATGATTGTCGTCTGACAGCTTGGGGTTGCGAAAGAAAATTAGCGCCCAACTATATGAAAATCTGTTCTATAGTTTTGAGAAGGGTCATTAATATTCAAATGGTTCTTCGGACGATTGAACTCCTTGTTATTTGTGTTATAAACACGACGTTTCGGCCGATCCATTCTTCGGCCTTCTTCAGGTGTAAAATCCGAGTGTAATGGGTTAAGCAGAAGTTATTTTTAAAGGTGGGGGGGGGGATTTCTGTGTCTTTGTCCTGTCAGGTTTGGATTTGTTGAGAAGTGGAAGCCACATAACGATTCAAACATTCACAAAGGAGGAGACCGTGACATTCTATCCGAAGAGATGATAACTTTGGAGCAGGGGTTCTCAAACCGAGGTACGCGTACCCCTAGGGGTACACAAGAGAAATTACGGGAATACTCGAAGTTTGTAAAAATGATATGAGTTGTGATTACAGGGTTGCCAGGTTTGTCCGATTTCGGACATTGTGTCCTTTTTTAGCCCTGATGTCCGACTAAATTCTTTATGAAATGGGGGGGGGGGGTTAAAAATGAAGAATTCTAGCCACTTTTAGCTATTTGTTTTCATTATTGTGATCAGGGTTGCCAGATCATTTTTCTTAAAATCGGACAGTAGTGTTCCCAAACTCGGACATCCCTGCTGGAAATCGGTCAGAATAAATTGAATGGCTAAATAGTGGCTAAAATTAGCTAGATTATTATCACAATAATGAAAATAAATAGTTGCTAGAGTTTTTTTAGTTTTTCCATTTCATAAAAAAATTAATCGGACATCAGGGCTAAAAAGGACACAATGTCCGAAATTGGACAAATCTGGCAACGCTGATTGTGATAATAATCTAGCCATTATCAGCTATTTTTAGCCATCAAATTTATTTTGTCCGTTTTTAACCGATTTCGAGCAGGGATGTCCAATTTGGGAACACTATTGCCTAACTTTTCGAAAACTGATTGTGAACAAGGTTTTCAAGCCAAGTGCATAACCGAAAATAAATTTCGTACAAGACTATCAATCGATAATGATTTGTAGACGTGTCTCTCTGAAACTGTACCTATAATTGAGTTACTTGTTGTGAAGCTCATCCATCTCATTAAAAATGGAACATTAAATTAAATTGCAAACAAATAATACAATAAACTATGAAAATGAAAAATATTGAAAAATATTTTCAATTTTAGTGTTCTAGACATTATAAAATATTAAAATTCTAAAACTTTTGTTTAGGCCATTTTCAACATTCCGACCCTTGTGTATTGGTGTATGCGTTCTGATGTACGTGTTACGGCGGTTTAGGCCATTTTCAACATCCCGACCCTTGTGTATTGGTGTATGCCTTCTGATGTACGTGTTACGGCGGTTTAGGCCATTTTCAACATCCCGACCCTTGTGTATTGGTGTATGCCTTCTGATGTACGTGTTACGGCGGTTTAGGCCATTTTCAACATCCCGACCCTTGTGTATTGGTGTATGCCTTCTGATGTACATGTTACGACTGTTTAGGCCATTTTCAACATCCCGACCCTTGTGTATTAGTGTATGCCTTCTGATATACGTGTTACGGCTGTTTAGGCCATTTTCAACATCCCGACCCTTGTGTAATGGTGTATGCCTTCTGATGTACGTATTACGGCTGTTTCAACATCCCGAACCTTGTGTGTTGGTGTATGCCTTTTGGTGTACGTGTTACGGCTGTTTAGGCCATATTCAACATCCCGACCCTTGTGTATTGGTGTATGCCTTCTAGTGTACGTGCTGCGGCTGTTTAGGCCATTTTCAACATCCCGACACTGCCAGACAGGAAGAACGGGTACGCCGGAAGAAAAAGTTTGAGAACCCCTGCTTTGGACGACCATTCATTCATACATTAGCACGGTGGGACATGCCTTACCGGTTTTGTGATAATCTCCCTGCGACTTTCGACGTCGACACTGGAACACAATCAGTGCAACAAGAAGACTGCAGATAAACAGACTACCAATTGTTAGTCCAATAATCAAGGCTATGGGCACATCATGAGAAACACTAGCGGTGTACGTAGAGTCTGAAATCAAAGACAAATGGTATCAGCATTATTAAGGTTTACAAATAATATCAGTTTATTCTCCAAATATAAAATATGAAACAACTTCGCCTCGAGTATATGCTTAACCCACAAGAACCCGGACCCATTTCTACTTGAAGGAAAATTATGTGGGATATAAAACAGACCAAACGAATCACATCATTTGTATATCAATTTGTTCAAGAAATCTGGTCAGATTAGGTTAAATGTAATATTGGACATGTTATTAAAGCATTAGAATTGTTAAATGGGTTAAAACTTAGTGACAAAAACAAGCTTTTTAAAAAAGGTGCTATTTCTCTTCCACGTGGAACCCAGGCAAATGACCCTTTTTAAAATGGAATTCCGGGTAGGCAAATTGACCCACAGTCACGTGACTGCACCAGGATGTTCAGTACATGTCACTTAGTACACTTCATGGGTTAAAACCAAGGATAAAATTGTATAAGGGATTGTGCAGATCATTTAAATTGTATGTGACACCGGTGTCACACTTTAAATTGTATGTGACACCGGTGTCGCACTTGGTTCTTACGGGTTAAGAAGATAACCAAGAATAATGAGTGTTCAAAGCTGTAGACCAGCATCTACAAATCCTCCAACTTCAAGTGACCGGGATGTTACCCCTTAAACACCTCATGTTTATAATGCAACTGTCAATTGTGAAACAAGCAGCAATCCTTAATTAATATACCTGTTTCATTGATATTAATAAACTATGTCATTTATATCAATGTATTGCATTTAACCATTTTTATTCATATTTGATATTTAATGTACGTTTCTAAAAGACCTAATGCTGTCAAGTATGAAATGTGCCTAATTAGTGGGTCAGGGGTGTTTTATTGAATTATTATTATGTGACCTGTTAGTCCGGCAAAAAGGATAATCCAGCATAGTTCTGGAAACCAGATTTCCGGAAAATTGGTAATTGTAATTGAAATCGGTTACGGCCATGGATCCAACAGTCCGTTTTTGAACAATTATTACCCCAGAAAGAAATGACATTCTATTCTAGTAGTGGTGCTGTAAGTAAAGTCTACTGAAAGCTCTCAGCCTGCCGAACTACAATACTTGACGAGAATGACAGACAACAGACGGACCTTGAGTTTAACCAACTGGACCCATCAAAACAACTAAAAGCGAAGTCGTGACCGTCAAAAAACCCCGATGGCAATGACGGCTCCGACAAATTCAAGCCAAGATGTCAGAGAAGGACACAAGACCGGAACTTATGACTGCAGCCGGGAAAGGCTTACGTCCAACGAAGGAAAAGGGGCGATGACTAGGTCCCGAGGCTGAAGAAGAAAAAATAGACTTATGTAATTGAGAGAATCCATCTTGTCCATCAGAAGTTAGGATCGGAACAAGAAATTGAAGACAAATTGAAATGCGAACGTAGCTCTTCAAAATAAAGGAGAATAAAAAGGGATGGACGAAATAACGGGATCGCTATTTCCACTTCGCCACAACACATCGAGTACAAGTGGAAAATTGAGAAAGAAAATGGCACACACATACTTGCATGTTACCATACATATCTCGGCGCGGCCTCGTCAAACCGTGTGCATAACTATGTGTGTGCATAATGGATGTTTTTCTTCAATGTTTCATGTCAGCCATATATAATTGGAAAACAACAAGGAATAGTAATGAAACGTTGACTTCGCTCCGTCCCCCCCTCTTTCTCTCTCTCTCTCAGCTGTGCGCACTCGCTTTGCAACCAGCGCGCAAAAAGAATTAATATATAATAATTATATAATCAATTTTTTACTACTATTTACTTTCATCTTGAATTCTTTTGACAAAGAAAATTAAGATGGAGGCAAATGAAACTATTGATTACCCTTGCTATCTGTCTATATTCCTGTGGTCTATAACCTTTTCAATTTCTAGGCTTCGGATTTGTGAGGGAGGGAGTAATGAAAAAATGACAGTTATATTGAAGGTTATGTCCTCTGTGCTTCCATTCGAGCATAATCACCCTCTTCCATTATTACCCCATTTCATTACATTGCAAGGGTGGGTAGGGACAAAAGAAAGGAGAATGTATTCTGATTAGAAAGCGTAACGGTCGTACATACCAAGAAGCAGATTAATAGCGTACTAAATTGCTTTCCATGTGTCTTATCGTCTGCCATAAACGGTATAAGGAGAACCAGATGTGTTAAATGCAGAAATGAGAAACTCAAGAAAGCAGACGATAGGGAGAAGCCGGATGAAAAGTAGACAACGGTGTGAAGATGGTGGGGGTAGGTTTGAAGGATTGATGATCAAGCTTTTCCGATATTCAAATTTATTCTTGTCGTCATTGATTAAGTGATGATTATTTTCCGGCGTGTAAAACATTCAGTTCATGGATGGTCGATTTTAGGTTTGTGGCAAAGTTGAAGGAACGTTTCCTTTCGTGTTATGCCCATTGATTCTCTGCAAAGATGTTCTGCTAAACATTCGGTAACGCAAAACAGTGTTGAAGGAAGTCAGGGTCATTCAGGTGTCGCCTTACTACAAGCGTGATTGCTGGTTTAACTATCAAGTCTCTTCTGCTAGTAGTGAATATCTATCACTGTAT
>VCCN01002734.1:661357-677085 GCA_006491835.1 Architeuthis dux | reverse complement strand
TATTTGTTGGGCTTAAAAAGTTACAGCCCAAAACGCTAAGCTTTTTGGGAACATCTTTTTTTTCGAAAGAGAGCATCCCAAGGAACGTTTTAGCAAGCTGGCCAAAGCAGGTTAGCTATGAGTGCAAATACACCGGTATCTATAAGGATACTTGCCCCCAGTAGCCAACAATCTTGGACCAAAACCATATTGAGGGGAGGGCTACAGAGTTCATGGAAATAATTGGGTTTTTAGTTTTTTTCCTGAATATTCCTTGCCAAATTATTGCTGCGTGTTATACGCCGCTGTGTGTTGTATGACGTGAAATACGGTAGATAAAAGATAACAAGAACAATAAATATTCAACTGAAGTATACCAGCGGTTCGCTATTTTCATCTGTTACTAAGTTTAAGTAAGAATGGCCAGAGTCTCAGGCTAAATAGTTGATCAATGAGGTGCATTCAATGTTGCCAACTTAGCGCGTTTCGCGCTAGATTTAGCGCGTTTCGCGCTAGATTTAGCGCGTTTTTTGTTTTGGCACAAAGCGCTAAATTAGCGCGTTTTCGCCTAAAACATTTTGCCAATTTTCTGGCTATTTTGGTGGGTTCTGGCTATTTCTGGCAATTAAAAAATATTTAGCGTTTTTTTTAGCGTTTTTTTAGCGTTTTTTTAGCGTTCTTTTAGCGCATTTTAGCGCATTTTAGCGCTTTTTTAGCGCTTTTTGGCAGTCAAACTAGTGCGAAAATATTTTTTGAGTTGGTTACACTGGGTGCATTATTGTAGCTTCACATAAGACAAGAACACAAACCATACTTACAGATTATCAATATTTGATTAGCAAATGAAAATGTGTAGTTACTTTTGTTAATATTTCGACGGTCGGCAACCTTTTTGCCTCTGTGGACCGGATCTCGTATTAATGAGTTGGCCAGATAGATACCAGAAAAAAGCTTAGGATATGGGAATTATCCATTCAAATATATTCAGTTATATTTTGCCTCAAATCAATGAATAACGCATGCTAGAAAATCATTTACGCTTAACCAAGTATGCCGATTATTCATCAAAGAACTCAATTTAGTCACAATTTATTCCAATCGAGGCATCTTTTGAATCTATTTGCTCGTGGGCCGGTCAAAATCCTTTCGCGGGCCGTATCTGCCCCGCGGGTCGTAGGTTGCCTACTCCTGGTCTAGAATTATTGAAAGAGACTATTATTGTCATTCGTTACAGAAAAAAAGGCCATTCATTCTTAATTTCGTTAATGGTTAATCTAGATATTTCAAAAATAGGCGCTGGTTTCACGAGTTGAAGTGGTCTTTTAGCACCCAATCAATAATTGTAAATTCTACCGAATCCACGCGATATGCAGAAGCTCTGAATTCAAAGTATCCATTTCAAACAATCAATTCAGATGTAAAAAAAAAAGAAAGAAAGATCGCCACTTATTCAGTTGCTTTAAATGAGCACTTTCGAATTAACTTGGTTTATTTTAAGACTGTTAATCGATATTTAATGAAGAGTATCTCGTGCAATTATAATCCGGGCAAATGACTTTTAGACGCGTTGTCAAGGAGAGACCAGATTAAAAAAATACATTGGTCTTTCTCTCACTTTCTCTCACTTTCTCTCTCTCTCTCTCTCTCTGGCGCGATTTATTAGCAACAAATACCGTATATACCGGTGTATAAGTCGACTTTTCAAGCATCAAGTATTTTCCCTAATGGACCATATCAGTCTGTTTAGACCCCATGAACTTGACAGTCTGATGGACGCAGCGCTGTCTTATATTGGAGAGTCGGCTTATCTGGACGAAACTCGAATTAACACCTTTGTTTTGTGATCGACTTATACGCCGGCATATACGGTTTGTCAAGTGACGGGGGGTGGGCAACGATTACCGGCACATAAAACGGAATCGGCGAACCGAGTTCGATTTCGGCCAAGGCTGTTTGCGTTCAATTCGCACTAATGCCCTTGGGAAAGGCATGAATCTACTTCTCCACCAGCTATAGATAAATAGTATGGAAGTTGTAGCCCTTTAGCCCTGTCTGTAAGGAAGTCCAACTTAACCCAGGGTAAAGGAGGAGGGGGTTGGTCATGGGGTTAGAAACTCCGCCCCATAAAAAACCACTTGCTACAGAAACCGCAGCAGCATCACCGCCCCAGCGATTGTCCGCTGGCGTGATGTGGTTACGGCCCTATGCTCCACAAGAAGTCTACAAGAATAAATTAAAATTTTCTTTCTTACAGTGGATTCAAATTTTGATTGCGGATTGTTAGTGCAATTTCGTACTAATGTTTCAGAGAAAGGCATGAAAGCAAAAAGACCTACCCATAAAAATACATCACCTCACAAGGTAAACATATATAGTTCGAATTCAAATAAAGTTTGAGTACGAATAAATCTCGCAGAATAAACTATGTCACTCCTCTAGTGTCGGGCAGGCTCGGTGGGGAGAAAAAACGTGATATTTGCAGGTATTCATTGATCTGGTGCCGTTAGTTGCTGAAGTCAGGTAAGTAATTTAGAACTAATTTAGAGCAGCCATCCTCAACCTTTTTGGGGTACTCAAACCGTTTATTTGAATTCTAACTGTATAATAGCTCTTTTCGTGTTCCGGTGCCCCATGTCAAACCGAAATACAACAGGAACAGAGAGACAGAAATCCATTTATTTTTACACCGTGCAACGGGATTTTTGTTCCTGAGAAGTAACTGTTATTTTCTAATCGCTTTTGTGACCAGGGCAGTGATATTTATATGCAATTGTTTTTCCTACTTTATGTGATTAAAAATGTGCAAATTCGTCCGCTGTCCAATTGAAAATAAGTAGATTTCAAATTATCACCGTCCTGGTCACAAAGGCAAAGTTTGAAGGGAATAATTGACATTTTCTATACTTTTTTAGATATAATCAATTAGAAAATAACACTTATTACCCAGGAACAAAAAAGTAAAAACAGGTCTGGTTAGTCACTCAATAGAAACCGTCACATGACCAACATATTTTGGCAGCATGCCGTGTTGGGGGTGATCAATTAAAAAAATGGGAAAAGGTGTGATCAATGAATAAGTTACTTATTTTGCCTTTTGTTTGGAGGTGATCACTGAAAACAGATCGAATCTTTCAAGACAAAACAAGCGTGAACACAGGCGGACACAAACTAAGGGACCAATTTAGCATCAACTTACATTGTAAATTGAACCCCCAACTAAAAACTGATTTGGGAGGAGAATTTTTAAAAACAAAGAAAAAAATATTTTTCTAGACATAATAAGGAGTAAATGTTTAAATGTTCAGCCCTCTAGCTCCACTGGTACGGCTTTTACGCGCGACGCATACATAGACAGACAGACAGACCCACTTGAAAACTAAAGAAACCTATGTTGATGTTGACTATGTTGATAGTCAACATCAACATAGGTTACTTCAGTTTTTAAGTGGGTCTGGCTGGTTGATGTTAACCGTTTTGGTTGACGGTTTCTAATATACACAGTATTATTATTTCAGTCTATGACCCCCTTCAAATGTGGCAGGGCCTCCAAAGAGGGGGTGACTCCCGTTGAGAATGGCTGATTTAGATTAATTTACGTTTCAATTCTTGAAGATGTCATTGATGAATATAACGAGGAGATGGTAGAATAAAGTGAGGTGTTGTTGTTGAAGCTTATTGACAACAACTTGGAAAGTAGGGCCTTCCCCCTCCTCCTGCCCCCTTCTAGGTGTCCCAAATAATTCTTTCTGATCGATAAATATTCATTCGCATCTGTTCACAGCCAAACCAGGTGCTATCGATTTGCCCAGCCCGAGGGTCGGTCGGTTGGTTGGCTTCGGAATTGGAACAAGACGGGGGCTTCGATTAAATGAATTAATATTGTAATTATCAGCAAGGGTGGGAGGGGGGACGGGCAAAGGATTGAACTCCGAAAAGATATTTCCGTCTGTAGTTATTGGAAGTCATATTTATACGGATCAAATCAGCACGTATTTACACGGATCAAACAGACACGACTAGGAAGTAGGGGTGGGGGTGGGGTGCGTAATTGAAATGGGTGAGAATGGAAAAGAAGAGGTCGTTGATCATAATTCCCTCCAGTGCACGAAAGAAATTAATGTGTGCACAAAGGAAATTAATGTGTGCACAAAAGGTTAGTTATCTAAAATAATGTAGTGATTAATAATTATAAGTATAATAATAATGATTATACTTATTGATAATAATATGTTAGCTAACTGCTGCTGTTAACTAGTTAGTCGGTTTTTCTAATGTTATTCGTACATCACTAACCTCCCTATTTCAAACATTTGGTGTGCACCAGCCGCGGGGCCAGAGAGGGGGATCTCCAACTTCTTCAAGGCCGACCCTCGTATTTCGTGCAGAAATGAAGAGAAAACTGTGGGGATGGGGGTAGGGTGAGGCTATTCCGGCAGGAAGACAGAAATAAATATAAACATTTTTTTAAATCGTGACACCTCACCAGAAGGTTACATTTTGACAAAACTTAGATACATATATTGCAAAGTGTCGGCAGCAGGACTTATCGGAAGTGCGAAGTCCGCGTGTGTGTATTTTGCATGTATGTGCGTGTATACATGCGGCATGTATGTGTGTGTATACATGCCACAAACACGGCTATTTTAAGCTATTTCTAGCCATTTTCAAAGAATGATCTATCCATTTTTAGCCATGTAAATGGTCACAAAAAAACGGCTAACGATGCTTTTAGTGCATTTTGGCGTTTTTGACGCTTTTTCGAGGTTGATTTAGCGCGAAAGATTTTGGGGGGTTGGAAACACTGCCTGCCCCCCCCCCCCTCGAAGTTTTGACCTGGTGTGCAGATATCTTTGTCACAGGAAAGAAATCGACAGGGAACATTATCGGTGATCATGATAAAGAAAGAGGAAGGAGAATAGAAACCGTATCGACATTAATAGCTTTTAAGAAGGAACAAGCGATGAGCTTGAGATTCCATAGGCATATGGCCCGTGAGAAGAGGGCGCGTGCAAAGTTCAATTGGAGATCACGAGGACAGCGCAGACTCAGGAGGAGGAGGAGGAGGAGACAATCCCCAAAAACAACACAGACGCGCAAAACCGGACGCGGCGTGTACAAGAGGGGATGCGCGTGCTCCCCCCGAACAAGACTGGACAACATTTCTGAATACAACAGACATCCGAGGAAGGCCGAGGGTACACGGTCGAAACGTTGTGGGAAAAAAACAACAAAGACGAGAAAATTATCAATCCGAACAAACCAAGTTACAATGATTAAAATGCCTCGTCTTAGGAAATTCAGACAAGGAATAAAAAGGATGAGAAATGCGGAAAGAAGAAGGGAAAAGACTAGTCTAGTTATTCACTCAATAGGAACCGTTACGTGACCAACGTCTTTTGGCAGCATGCTGTGTTGGGGGTGATCAATAAAAAAATTGGAAAAAGTGGTTATCAATGAGTAAGTTATTTCTCATCCTTTTGTTGGCGGTTATCACTAAAAAGTCCGAATTAAAAAAAAACAAGCGTGAACGCTGCCGGACATAAACTAAGGGATCAATTTAGCATAAACTTACATTCTAAATTGAACTCTCCACTAAAAGCCTATACGTTTTTTTTCCTAGACATAATAAGGAGTAAATGTTTGGACTTTCGGCCCTCTAGCTCCATTGGCGCGGCCTGTACGCACGACACATACATACATAGATAGCCAACCGGCCAGCTAGCGCGGCAGACTCGCTTGAAAACTGAAGAATCCTATGTTGCCAGTTTGGGCGACAGTTTTTGTTAACAGTTTCTAATTACAGGTTGAATAGGAAGACACGGTGATCGCCAAAAGAGGAGGAGAAGTCGAAAGAAGAAGGCGGGGAAAAAGTGGTCAATAATCTATATTATATTGATCCGATTTTTGCTTGTTTGTTTGTGGGTTTGTAGGTGTGCTACCGTAACACAGCAAAAACAGCACATCGTTGCGCAATTTTAGTCAGCGCAATACCGTTAAAATACTCTGAATTGGAGGATAAAGTAATATCCAGTCCAGTCGGGCCACCGGTTTCCAAGAAATCGATTTAATCAAGTATAAATTGACAAAAATGTCTTCCCAAGGGAAATAACTCCAGGTCTATTAACTGCTAATTACCGTTATTTATACGAAGAGAATGAACAAATAATTATAATATAAATTATATAAATAGGAGATGACTTGACATCAAGCTTATCTATCTATCTATCTATCTATCTATCTATCTATCTATCTATCTATCTATCTCTTAGTCTGTTCATATCTATTTATCTATCTTAGTCTGTTCATATCTATATTAGTCTGTTCATATCTATCTAACTATCTATCTATCTATATCTCTCTCTCTCTCTATATATATATATATATATAGAGAGAGAGAGAGATATGTATGTATGTATGTATGTTCATATCTATCTATCTATCTATCAATCTATCTCTCTATATATATCTTAGTATGTTTATATCTATCTATCTATCTATCTATCTATCAATCTACATATCTTAGTATGTTTATATCTATCTATCTATCTATCTATCTATCTCTATCTAAGTCTGTTCATTCCTATCTGTCTATCTATCCATGTCTATTCATATTTGCATCTGTATGTATACTTATTTCTATTTCAGTCTTTTATCGTCTGTGATTTAAAAAGAATTCTTTTCTGTGTGTATCTTTGTTTGTATAAATATGAAGAGGCATTTGTCAATACATTGTCGTATGAATGTTTACAAGTTTTGTGTCAGTTGTTTCTTATATACAGAGGAAGCCGCTTATTGTGATCACTTTGGTACAGGATCTTTTAGATAACAATAACTGGCTGATAACATTAAGCAGAGGATATAGAAATTGGAACAATTTGCATTTAATGTTATAAATCTACATTCATTGTTATAAATTCATTGTTATGTTATTAAATTCATTGTTATAAAGAACTTTACATTATTAAAAAAAAAAATATGATTAAAACAAATATTTTAATATATTCTTTTGTTCATTTTTAATAAAGTGACCGGTTTTGATAACAATAACCGTTTGATAACATTATCGACTTCCTCTGTAAAATGTGTGCGAGAGAGAGACTGGGTGAGCGCGTCCGTGCATTTTTTGTAAGCATAAAGAACAGTTAGTTGTCACATGTCCTGTTCACCTTCAAATCTCGTGCAACTATCATTCTACGTTTTTGGCAACGAAATCTCGGCCAGTTGTTGCCTTTTTATACTCACACTCACACACACGCGCGCATGCGCGCCAAATACTGCAAAATTTCATATTCTTTTTTTTATTAATTGCTATTTTCTGTAGGTAAAACAATTATAATCTCAGTTTTCAGTTTCAAAATCATCAAAAACATTATGTTGCTCTGCGTTTTCTTGTTTATGTTCAACCAGAATGAATTCGGATTTGTTTTACACATTTGCAAAAAAACATATATATAATTAAATAAATAAGGGAGACTAATCTGTTATTAGCATGTAATAGTTACCTTGACAAATGTTACAGACAAAAATATAGACCATCACGTGGCGTATTATATAAGTATAAAATAAATCAAACCAATTATTCATTGACTGCGTGTTTACGGTGTTCGCCCGCCTCTTTAACCTTGTAGCTAAACCAGCAAGTATCAGTGAAAATTTTAACCATTTGGACACATTTTACAAATACCAAACTGACCGCTATGGAGAATAATTTAGCAGTTTTATTTAGTTGTTTTTTTTCTCTATGAATTTTTACGCGAATCGGCATCACTCAGTAACCCACCATCTTGTTCCAGTTATACGGAATAAGTACCGCATTTCACCATGCATAATCCGCTACCATAGATAACCCGCACCCCCGATTGATCTTTAATTTCGAATGAAAATTGCATTATCCCGTGTAGACAATTATGTGTACAAATATGTATAGCGATTATGTTTCCACAGATAATACGCACCTGGATTTTTTAGATCAAAATTTGCGAAAAAATGCGGATTATACATGGTAAAATACGGTACTTGTTAAAAGAAAGATAAGAACTCTCCACCAAAAGAGCCACGGGAATTAAAACAAAATATCAGATTTGGTGTGAACTATAGTAAACTCTCGTTCTAACGGCACTATTTAGCAACCCACACGTTCTTTCTAACGACACGTTTGTTTTTCTATCCTCGCAAAACTATTGTCGGAGATCATACCTTTTCCCGAGCAAATTAAAAAGTAAATAATTTGCTTGCCGTATTTTTTAATCCTCCCGTTATAACGTCAATTTCGTTATAACGGCAGTCTCCGAGGGTGCCGTAATAACGGGAGTCTACTCTATTTGGAGTGAACTATCAATGAACAAGAAGAACGGTAGAGTAATAAATACTTTCATTGGTTACCGTTTATTTTTCTGTCATAAATAAACAGATTTAAACAATTTGTTATTGCAAACAGAGGGTACAAGTTAAGTATTGCGGTCCCTCCTTTTTATTATTGTCCCAAATATCTATGACGTGAAAATTATTCCAAGCACTAATTATAAATTGATTTTAAAACTAGAGAACACTCAGAGAGAGGATACCTCTGCAAACGCAATTGTCAGGGGAAGTATTTGTGCCTGGATCCGCCCAAAGATTTAATCACTTCTTCCGTAGCCCATAGTCCACCCTTCCACAAAATTTCATAGTAATTCATTGAGAACTTTTGGAGATATCGCGTGGAGAGACATGTGCACATAGAACTACGACACAGGGGGAGTAATTGTGCATGGATCCGATCCAAAGTTTAATCGCTTTCCCCGTAGCCTATTGTCTATTATCCACACTTCCACAACATTTTGGAAATATCGCGTGGAGAGATATGGCATTTTGGTGATATTATGTTGTGTGAATATATAACAACGACGTGGGGGGATGTAATCACTTTCTCCCTCCATCCTCCCACAAAATGTCATGGAAATCCATCGAGAACCTTTTGAGATATCGTGTGGACAGACATGAGCGTATACATAAATGTTTGGGAAAAAAACGGAAAAATATATCTCAATCAATCCACCCAAAAATGTTACCAGCTCTTCCTTACCCAATTGCCCACCCTTCCACAAAATTTCATTGAAATCCATTCTGTACTTTTGGAGATATCGTGTGGACAGATTTAGCATTGTGCAACAATATATTGTGAAAGCAGCACCGTGTGCACAACCATATTGTTGTCGCCACATGAATTCATCTACATGTGACGGTAGCATGCACTTCCAAAATAACCTTCAGTTTTCTTTTGCAGTTTTTCCACATGCATTCAACCGAGTTACTATGAGCATGTGTAATTGGGTCCACAAAGTTGACTTAGGCCTGAACAAAGGGGGCGGGCAATTGGCATGGACATACGACTTTGAGAGGGACTATTCCACCTAGAAGAGGCAAACCGCTTCTTACCCTATTGTCTTAGATACATTTTGAATAAAATTGCTTGCCAGTACCTTTTTATGTACCTTATGTATACATTATATCGGTCAGCAGCAAAATTTGACCGACTTCCACCAAGTGATTCCCAGCTCCTCAGCTATGACTTATAAATCTTTCTAGATCTTTTATTCAGTTCTGTTACTTGTAGGTACATCATGTACACAACATGTGGATTTACCCATACATAAATCATATGTATTTGAAATGGGGCCTACATTTCCCATCTGGCCTGAGCCTATTATCAGCTTTACACGGGGCTGGTTGGCAATGTTGTTGTTATAAGCTGCCAACTGGCCGGAGTGTATGGTTGTTCCAGATAGAATAAACAGCTGAATGAGGGGAATAAGCATGGCCGCTGATCTGTCAGGAACGAAAGCCAGAAATCCAGTGTTGGTTGAAGGGCCGCACATCTTGACTTGGTTTTATGTAAGGGACTGAACTTCTTAACTTGTACCAAACAGGGCTTTTCTCTTTCATATGTATGTGATAACAATCCTCACCAATACGGCACCAAAGATGTACATTGGTAGTTGTTATTAGAATTGATGAGTTTTTAACTATAAGAGAGTTTCTTGTTCTGTTAATGTTATATTAGAGCAGTGGTTCACAACCGTGGGGAGTTCCCCCTGGGGGAGAATTTGTGTAGTCCAATGGAGGGATGAGGCTGTCTAGAGATAGGATTTTCTGTACTACTATCTATCAAGTCGAAGGCTCGAAATAAGCTCCAAGTTGAGAATGATTTAAAATATGCTCTCTGACTAATTGACCCACAAACTGAAGAACTAGTAGAACACCCCCCCCAAAAAAACAGAGATCACATCGATATGTATATCAGTTACGATAGCAGAATTCTTTCTTTTTTTTTGTAATAAATTGGAATTTCAAATGATGTGTTCTAATTATTTTCGCTTGCTTTCTTTGAGTAACAAATACACACAGCAGCAGCTGTACAATTATACAATTAAACTAATTCTTAGTATGAAGCCGTCTAATTATATGTAAAGTAACGTTATTATTTGAAATTATTCTTTGTTGCGACTTAAATGGAAGGGGCAGGGAGGATACTAGTAATCTTATTGACAAAAGTGGGGAATTACTCAAAAAGGTTGGGAACCACTGTATTAGAGAGATAAAAATGGAGAATATCTTGGTCACTGAAGACTTATTGCAACTAGTTCTGTATCTTACGGTTCGACAGTGGACTCGACCGGGGATCAAGAGATCTGAATTTCAAATCCAGTTGGTGGGCACCTTATCATGCATTCACTTAAAGCAGTGGTTCTCCAAGGTCCCAGGTCACGTCCCTCTCCTTGTGATCCCGGGTTTCCTCAATGTCACCCTCATTTTGAATTGTCATTTTGGAATTCTTGTCATCAATGTACAAGGTGTCCCTAAAGTCTGGACACATAGGAAATATCACTATTTATAACTAACTATATTTTTGTGGAATGGTTTCCTTGTTCACCAGACCTTAGCCCCCTTGACTTCTTTTTCTGGGGCATTCTAAAGGAGAAGGTGTACTCAATGAAAATTAAAGATACGAGACACCTGAGGGAACGCATCATAAATGAATGTGCTCAAATTGACGGAAATGCATCGGGTTCATGTGAATCTCGCAAAGCGCATTGAACTTTGCATCACAAATGGTGGAAAACACATTGAATATGTTATTTATTAATATTTCAATTAAATAAACTGTTGTTCAAGTTTTTTTTATTGAAAATATGCATTTTGCCTGTGTGTCCAGACTTTAGGGACACCATGTACTTTCCATTATACGTTCCTACCCTGACCGAAATTCCTCCCCTGGTTAAAATTCCTCACCTTAGGAATTCATCCCCTGGGAGCCAAGTGACCCCCGTTTGAGAATCCATGTCTTAAAGAGAAAATAATCTATGTATGGTCAAAGGACCAGTATTGTACTATTATTGTAATAATCTGTTATATCCAAAATATAATAATCTACAGCCATCCCCACCACCACCACTACTACTACTACTACTACTACTACTACTACTACTACTACTACTACTACTACAAACACCAAACATCAGATTAATAATTGACTCGTGGTTTATCGATTTTGAAAATTAAAGCCTAAAAGGTGAAAATTAACAATTTTTAGATGTGTTGCCAATATTCTGTTTCTTATTTTTTTAAATTTCTTTTCTTTTTTTTTCTCGCAGTGTTTGAAACTGAAGTCCCACAATAATACGCAACATGTTCTTACATACATTTCTTACAATAATATACATTAAAAAAACGCACAAAACGAAAAATAATTCACGATCATGCGTAGTTATTTTACTCATTTTGAGAACAACTGACATCCATTACGCCTTCATTCTTCGGGGATTCATTTAATCATATAAAACGCCATGCGTACGTCTATGTTATGGTCTGTAACATTTGTCAAGGGAGATAACTATTAAATGCTAATTATAGAGTAGTCTCCCTTACTAATCACCGCTACCCACAACAGACCGGTTTAAACACTGTTGCTGGGTTTAGGTTATTCGTGTGTTCTGACATTTATATGTATCTATCTATGTATCCGGACTTCGCCAAGCCCTAACCGTTCATAGTAGAAATTTGAAATATTGCACACACACTCCTCTCAATGAGTAGGGAAAACTTTTTTTTGTTTTTTTGAAAATTCTCCTCCAAAATTGATTTTTAGAGTGGGAGGGGAGGTCAATATGCAATGTAAGTTTATGCTAAGTTAGTCACTAGTTTGTGCCCGCTTGTATTTTTGAAAATTCAGACTTTTTTTAGTGATCACGGCCCAACAAAAGGCGAGAGAGAGAACTTATCCATTGGCCACTCCTTTTCCCAACTTTTTAATTGATCACACCCAACAGAGCATATATGGGTGGCGGTGATTCATAATTTTCCTTGGAATGCTAGTTTATTTATTTATATATCTATTTATTTATTGCAAATGGATAAAAAAATTTCCCGGTTCATTCTGATTGAACAAAAACAAGAAAATGCAGAGCAACAGAATGTTTTTGATATTTTTTAAGTACAATGCAATTGCAAAATTATTTAAATACTGCTGTTATTTTTTGACGGCCTGGGTAAACTAGTGTTTTAACTAAGTTTTATTGTGAAAAAGAGTTGCCCAACAGCATCCTCGCTGAGTCGTCTGACTTCATTCTTGATATAGTCACATAATGCACATAACTATGCATGCATGTATGTATGTACGTATGCATGTGTGTATATTTGTGCATATATGATATACATGCACATACATACAGTGTGCAAAAGCACACTGATATATAAATAAATACTGAGAAAGTCGTTTATTATAATCACGGATAATGTTATCAAAGGTGTATTGTTATCAAAATCAGTCGATCCCAAACACTTTGATTAAAATGAATTAAAAAAACATATTCAAATATTTATATTAATCACATTCATTTTTTGAATCATATACGGTTGATTATAACAATGAATTTAATAACATAAAAGAGAAATAACTTCTCTTTTAATGAATGTAAATTTATAACAATTAGTGTAAATTGTTCCAATTTTTTATATCTTCTGCTTAATGTTATCAGCCGGTTATCGTCTAAAAGAGGGGATCACAATAAGCGGCTTCCTCTGTAGTGGCATAGCTAGGGATTTGGGGGCTCGGAGGATGGGAGGGGGGCTTCGTTCCTTGAGGGGCCTACATCAACATTTAGTGAGATTTGATGAAAAAGAAAAATTTGCAATAAATAGACACTTAATTGGTGAAAAACAACCTCAAAGTCTGAATCATTATTTTGCAATTCATGTATGTACAGATACATACTTGTCATTGTATATTGTTAGTAAATGCAATAGGTGAACTATAATTAATAAAGCTTTTAGAGATCCCCCTCCATCTACTAGGGGCCCGGATGGTTTCAAATAGCCCCATCCCTCCATCGCCTTTGTTCCTCTAAATGACCACAAAAACACTGCAGCATACGAATAATGTGCCCACCCTAAATGAATGCAAAACCTCTCTCCAAAAATGCATATGTATTTTTATTTATTTATTTTTTATATTTTTTCCTGCATTTGTTTGAAATGTGACTTACATGCGTGATTGTATGTAAGTTTAAGGTGTATTGCTGTAAGAATGAATATTGAATATGTACGCATTGTATGGAAGTAGTAAACATACACAAATTCCATGGTAAACATAGTTATTTTGCACATGGGTAGCTTTGCAATACGTTCGTATTTTCCGGGGCATTTGGGTGTCGTAATCTTCATCCGGAATGGTTTTTTTAGAATTCTTCAAAAGCCGACAAAATTATCGTCTGTTTCAAGGTTACATAGCACCAAATTGCGTGTCGGGCGGCGACAAAATGTATTCAGATATAACAACCCTACACATGGGAAGCAGCATTGCAACGAGCTAAAAATGAAAAAAATGAATAAAATCTGTGCATACATACACACAGGGGCGAAGCGGATGAAGGGGGCTATTTGAAAACGCCCCCGGGCCCTCAATAGAGGGGGCCCTCTAAAAGCTTTATAAATAATAGTTCACCTATTGTATTTCTACTGACAAATTTCACTAAATATTGGAAGGAGCCCCTCAAGGAGCCAAGCCCCCGAGCCCTCAAATCCCCCCTCCAATCTCTAACTACGCCTCTGCATAAAGATTTAAACGCTCACAAAAAATATATGCATGTTGTGTGTATATGCATGTGTCATGCATATATACACACGTGATGCATATAAGCATTCGAACGTGTACGCTTTGGTTTAATAAACACTCGTATTTTTGCATCAATACTTGACAACACACACACATACACACACACACACACACACACACACACATGAGTTACACACAAAATTCAAAAGTATGTATAGATTCGGTCGTACAGTTTAGATATAAGTCTTCATGCAAAATAAAAAAAATACACATATGCATTCGAAAGCACACACCTTAGTTAAATAAACGCTCCCGTATTTCGACATAAATATTTGTCATCACACACGCGCACACACAGAATCACATGCAATACAATCTAAGTTTACATACGAAATTCACACGTATGTATAGATTTTAGATTCGGTCATACAGTTTAAATGTAAATCTTTATGCAAAATGAAAATAATACACATATGCATTCGTAAGCACACACCTTAGTTAAATAAACACTCCCGTATTTCGACATATTTGTCATCACACACACACACGCGCACACAATCGCATGCAATACAGTCCGAGTTTACACACGAAATTCATACGTATGTATAGATTTTAGATTCGGTCATACAGTTTAGATGTAAGTCTATATGCAAAATGAAAAAAATTCACGTATGCATTCGAAAGCACACACCTTAGTTAAATAAACACTCCCGTATTTCGACACCAATACTTGTCATCACACACACACACACACACATACATATACGCACACAACCAATCATATACTATACATCCCGAGATACACACGAAATTCAGGGTCATACAGTGTGGATATAAATCTTTATGCAGAATAAAAATTAGATTTTTAATAAAATTATATAAATAAGCTATAAAGTTCACCAAAGAAAGCGATCTTTGTCGAACAGTTATTCTGTCTTTTAGTCTTGGACAATGGAGAGTCTACGAAAGAATTTAATGAATGTGATGATAATGCTTCCGAAAAATGTTGCAATTTTGAATCGAAATGCCTGGAATAAAAAGAAATGCAGAGATAATTTGTTTTTTTTTAGCGGCGAAAGAAACGATTATATACATACAAATCAAAATGCTTTTTTTAGAAGGTGCCGGGAATATGCTTGATGCTTTTACTTACCTATCAGAGACACAGCAGAATATAGTCGAGTCCTGCGTGAGAGATTTAGAGGTTCAGTTTGTTAGTCCGAGTCGCTTGCTTTGTTGGTTGGTGGTTCGGACGTTGGCACAAGTTATAAATAAATAGAAAGAGAGAGAGAGAGAGGGAGTGGATAAAGAAAAGGAAAGGCAGGAAGAAGAAACGGGGGTGGGGGGAATGAGCAGAGCATGTGCGTGCGTAGTAAACAGGTATAGAGAGAGAAAAGGATAGAGAAAAGTGGGAGAACGAATAAGAAGAGGAGGCGTGAGAGAGTGAGGGTGTAGAGAAAAGAGAGGGGGGAAGTTAAGCGTATGAAAGAAAGGGAAAGCCGCTTATTGTGATCACCTTGGGACAGGGTCTTTTAGATTACAATAACCGGCTGATAACATTAAGCAAGGGATATAAAAATTGGAACAATTTACATTCCTTGTTGTTATAAATTTACATTGTTCTGTTATTAAATTCATTGTTATAAACAACTTTACA
>VCCN01002734.1:611115-621833 GCA_006491835.1 Architeuthis dux | reverse complement strand
TTTTTTTTTAACTTGATACACGCTTTAATCTTTCTCCTTTTGTTGTTTTCTAACCTCACCTTGCACGATCGAAAACAATTTAGTATGGGATTATTTTTGTATATGTCCGTGTATTCAAGGGGAATAACTTTTTTGTCTTAAATCTTTGGCCCCCACTATTGTATATGTACCGGTAGATTGTATAATGGCAGCCATAATTTGTTTTAATCTTTTGCTTCAGGTGAAGGAGGACAAGTAAGACTAAAGAATGAACGCTGCTTTGTTTTACTTGATTTCATATATGCAAGTCTTTTTAAATTTGGAAGCCGTTTATTATAACACGGATAATGTTATCAATTGGTTATGGTTATCAAAATCAGTCAGTCCAAAACACTTTATTTAAAATGAATTTTATCCGCTTACTATAATCAAATATTTTTATAATGCAAAATTGTTTATAACACAGAATTTTATAGCATAACAATGAATGTAAATTATTCCAATTTTTATATCCTTTGGTTATTGTTATCTAAAAGAGCCTGTCCCAAAGTGATCACAATAAGTGGCTTCCTCTGTAATAGAAATACAAACAAATTTTCAGGATATAAAAAAATCATATCATGAGTCGTATTTTACTGTATTTTTCTAGACATTTTCATTATTCTTTGGTGAGAGAAGTGTTTTTACATCAGCCATTCTCAGCCAGGGCCACTGTAAGAGCTTTTCTAAGGTTCCAGGACCCTCTGTTAAACAGGGATACAGTACAAACAGATAGATAGAAATTAATTTATTATTATTATTATTTATCACTGCTACCCACAAAACTGGTTTATTGCTGGGTTTAGGTTATTCATGTGTTCTGATATTTATGTATCTGAACTTCGCCCAGCCCTAAACGTTCATAATAGAAACTTGAAATTTTGCACATACACTCCTCTCAATGAGTAGGGAAAATGTTGTTGTTTTTTTAAATTCCTCTCTTAAATAGGTTTTTAGTGGGCGGGTTCAATATGCAGTGTAAGTTTATGCTAAATTGGTCACTAGTTTGTGCCCGCTTGTTTTTTTTGAAAATTCAGACCTTTTTTAGCATATATGGGTGGTAGTGATTCATAATTTCCCTTGGAATGCTAGTTTCAGTCTCTAGCCTTCTTCAAAAGTGCCAGTACCCCAAGGGGTCTATATGGCCCCCATTGAGAATGGCTGGTTTACATCATCACCTCATTTCATCTGTCTGAGGGATTTTTCTTCTTGGTTCTTTTGATCAGCTGGCTACACTCGGGCTGTGTGAAAATACGAGAAGCAAAGCAGAGATATCATTTACCAGTTTAAAATTGCACTAATCAATCATCATTGTAGTGTCTCCCAGTTCGTGGGAATCTCACTGAAAGGGAAAAGATGAAGCAAAGGACAAAGACAAATGGGGTGTTTAACGATCACCGTCAGAGAGAGGACTATTCGTCCCTCCACTTCGTGCGATTCTCTTTATTTTACCCCAGTTTTCCCAGAGCATGACCGGGAACTCACTTCCGTCTTATGGGTTTTGGCAAGGGAGGTAACTCGAGGTGTTTGCTCACTTATGTCACCAGGGGGACATCACAATCATCATCATCCATTATAAGTCCACTGCTGGACAAAGGTCTTTCCCATCTCCTTCCATGACGACCTATCTTGTGCTAACCTCTGCCACGTCTTACTGGCAAAATTTTCTATCTCATCCCTCCATCTTGTGTCTGGTCTTTTCCTACTTCATTTACTGTCCCATGGGCACCAATCGGTTTTCTCCCATCTATTGTCATCTCTTCTTGCTAGGTGGCCAGCCCATCTCCATTTTTGCTGCTTAATTGGTTGTATAATATCCTTCACTCTAGTCCTCTCTCTGATCCACGTTGACCTTTTTCTATCTCTTAGAGTTATCCCTATCATTGCTCTTTTCATGGCTCTCTGTGCTATTCTGAGTTGGTTTTCAGCTCGTTTTGGTTAATTTCCATGCACTAATCAATAAATAACCCTAAATTATTTAATTAATCACTACAAACCTCTGTATAAAAGCTTTTTAAAATGACTTTCCCTCTGCTTCGGTTACTTCTCGTATTTTACAGGGACCAGTTGCACTCTGATGAAAATCTGTCTTTTTTTTTTGCAATTTAAAAATAATTTTATTTTTTATTTTTATTTATTTTCAGAGAATTAAAAAGTGACAAAGCAGTAGCGTGGAAAACCCCAGACCAAAAGGCAATATCACAAGTTGATACTAAAGTCATTGATCAGAAATATGTTTTTGGTAAGTCATTTGTTCATTTTGGTTTCTAATTTATTGGAGAATAATCTTTTTTATATCTAAGTAACAAACTTGGGTTTTTTTTTCAATATTTCAAGAAGACATGAAAAGTTTTGACTGCACCCATTTTAGTACCTGGATTACAGTTATGAGGACAGGTTTAACAACATTAGAAAATAGAAAATAGGAAAGGCCAGGGTGACGTGATAGAAATGTTTAAAATTATGCATGGTTTTGAATCAGTCGACCCTAATGTGTTCTTTACTAGAAGAAGGTACAATGGACTAACGAGGCCGTGATGAACGATTACATACTGTTGAAGTAAAACAGATGTAGATTAAATATCAGGAAATTCTTCTTTTTTTTTTTAGCAATAGAGCTGTAGGTCTGTGGAATAGTTTACCAGAGTATGTGGTTCTCTTATCAGATATGGATACTTTTATGGAGAATTATGATAGTTATTATAACACCAGAAATGGTTAAGGGTTTGAAATTGTTGTAAACTACAGATTTATGTATGGTGTTCCTGTACAGGGTGTTTCATAAAGGACACAACAATGGATAAGAGGGTAGAATTTACACGCCCATAAACTTTATGCTACAATATTAGTCACATAGCAACACAGTACTCAGAGACAATGGTATTTAGCAATTGAAATAATTGCATCCTGGTGCATTCCCTGACAAATCATTTAAAAAAGAAAGTTAAATTTCTAACCACACCCAGACCCTCAGATTTTAATGAAAATTGGCATGCCAAGTGAGTTTTTGCTCAAACCTCCAAAAATGAAATCCGTTTTTCAAAATTCCAATTGGAGGAGGAGGAGGTATGGACCCCCCCCCCATTTCGACATTTTGGTGAACTACCCTATGTTTACAAGTTCATAACTCTGGTCCTAATTAAGATAGAACCCTGGGGGTTGTACCATTGGACAGAGAATACTTAGCTTTAAAAATTGTGGGGAGGGGCTCCAGCCAATCATAATCCAGAAAAACTAACCCATACTGGTCTCTATCATATGTAACTAGTTTTGTATTTTTTTTCTCCTTATGGGTGATTAAGCAGGCTGAACATTACACATTTTTACAATTAATCCTAATTTTCAAAAAAGAAATGTAATTAATCCTTCATCAACTTAATTAAGTTTTCCTTTATTTTGTTCAAAATATATATAGAATTCATAATACAAAAGGGATTGTTCACCCCAAAAGCCTGCCACATTAATGTGTACTAATATTCTTGATATAATTATAGGGTATAAACTAGGTTAATGTTTCATTCACTCGTCTGTCTTATAAGGAGCTAAAAATAAAACTCTTTGATAAACTTTGATAGTTAATAAAAACATTTTTTTAATACAATCAAACAATGGAAATCCTTTATTGACACAAAATGAAATTTAAGAAAATTGTGTATTAAAAAAATTCATCTAGTTTGACAAATTTAAGAGTAGATGCTACTCTAGACTTTTTCATGATGCTATGTTTCAATTTTTTTTTTTTTTGGCTGCATTTATTTCTTTTTTGAAAAAGAGAACACAATTTTTACTCTGGGGACAATATTGAGTGAACTTAGCTGAGCAAGTACATTTTCTGATTTAAGCCAATAGGTGTCCTCTTTTTCTGGGAAAAAAGAATGATTGTTTCTTTTACTATCATGATTAAGGAATGAAACCTTGTAGTCATTATTTTCTTCACTGCCCTCTGTTATCATTCCTACCCAAAGTTTCTCATTATAACTACATGCAACATAGGTTCCAGTTTTTTGGAGCATCAATAAGTCTGTTGGAGGGGCTTTCTGTTACTCTACAGATAATGTGTTCTGTTGATTGTAATGTAAGCATTGATCTGATTTACTTTGATAGGGATAATTTTCTGAAAGCTTTGGGTACCTTTTATTGTCTGGGTTATGGAAAATCTCTGTTTTAACTCATTGGAGTTAAATCATGTTGCGGTTGAAACGTCTGGCTTGATAGGCCTCAAGGCATTGAAGCTCATTCGACAAATAGGCTCCATAGCTGGCTTTTCCAGCGTGTGTCGATGGCAGTCGTCCGTGGCAATACATTCTCCATAATGACTGCGGGAACAGACAGTTGTCCGTTAAAAGATTTTTTTATTATTCAACAGTCGTATTATAAAATTGAAATAGGGAACGCCGACCTGTGACTATGTATTGTTCAACGATTTTTAGTGAATGCCAATGACATCTTGAAAGTCTTGAATCATCTTTCGAACGCCTTTCTATTTGGATTTTAAATTACAAAGACTCAATATTACTATGACAAAAAAATGGAAATTATATCATATACCACTTAGAAAGGGAACTAACTGGCTCACAGAAGTCCAAATTTAACCATTAAACCTACCCGATATTGTACATTAACTGTGAAATAAGGTTGTGTACTCATTGGATGTTTGGAGAATTGTTTCCGTTGGAGTGAAGAAGAATTTAATCCCCTTTATTTCGTTCTTTGGATATTCAAATAGAACTCTTGTAGTAACTCTATGATTACTTATAGTTCTTTGAAGGCTTGCCTTATATACAGCTCTTTTGACAAGCATTTTTTCCATGACTAGACTGGCAAAGAAGTTCCACTCTGCCTTTATGAAAGAAATCTTACTCATGATGAGTAATGTTGTAAAAATTGTTGCGATTTTTGTATTGGGCTGCACATTTTTTGACAAATCTGGCCATTTTGAAAAGCCATGAACTTTTTGGTTGGCCATATTTAAATTTTTGGCCATTTTGACTTTGTTGCAGTAGTATTTTTAATAAATTCATATTTTTGGTTTGTACTGCAGTATTGCAATGTTTTTATAAACAATCACTATTATTAATTTTTTATACTACTATTCATCTTCATCTTAATTCACAGTTGTTTTTTATAATCACAACTTTAATACTCAAGTTGTTACCATAAAGTTATGATAAAAAAACAACTGAAAAATTAAGTTGGTGTTAAATAGTAGTATTTTTTTGCATGTTTTTGGCCAGAAACGTCTGGTATTTGTCAAATGGACTTCCACCAAATATACGCTTTTATTATCTTACACACGTTTGGTCAAGGGAATTTTTTTACTTTTTAAACAATCTTTTTTTTTTTTTTTTTTTTTTTTTGCTGAAATTACAAAATAATTTTAATCAGAACAGTAACTACATAATTTACTTCATTACACAAAATAAATAGATAAATAAAATTGTTTTATTTTTTTTTTAATTAAAATAAATTCATGATATTGATTTAAATTAAATTACATTGTTTCTTATTTGGTTAAATTAAATTGATCTAAAACTATTACATTCTTACAGTTTTATTGTGAATATACCATTGGGTGTCTGTAATATATTGTCTGTAATAATCAGATTTGTCTGAATATCCAAAGCTTTAAATAAAGATAATCAAATTTAAATTATATTGTTACTGTTTTGATTAAATTCATTTTGTGTGAAAAACGGTGACATTGTTTCAACACAAACAAACTTTCACTCTTATTATATAGATAGAGGATGTAAAAAAAAACATTTCATGTGTAGCAACCTAATATAATCCAAAATTTTTTGTTTTCCCTTCAGTCTTTTGTCTCAGATCAATGTGAGTTTGTCAGTTTGAAGAAAACCCTGTAAAAACAACTTCAGGTAAACCTTGAATAGTGCTGTTAATTTGTTCCAAGATTTTCTGTACTGTTCAAAAACAGCACTGTTCAAGGTTTTATTATAATTTAATGTGTTCTTGTTTTCAGCTTATACTTAGTTACATTAATTTGTACAGCGATACCATAACCATACTACATTAAAACCCACACTTCAAGGTGTTGCTATATAAATCTCATAATTATAAACATGAAAAGTTTTCTAGAAATATAAAAGTTGGCATCTTAAAATATTTTAAATTGGTTTATATGTGAAATTTCATTAAAAAATACCTGATAATTTTATGAGCGTTTAGTGTTACCAACACAAAGTGAGAATGAATAGAGGATTATATACATATAGACATGTTTTTCAATGAAATTATGCAACCATTTTTCTCTTCCCATAGATCGCGTATATGATTGTCAAGAAACTACATTTGATATTTATGAAGAAACTGTTAAGGACATTGTTCTCGCTGGTATTGGAGGATTCAATGGTAAGTCTTTATCATACTTTTCTTTCTTTTTTTCAAATCCTTTCTATCAGGGCTCGGAATTAACAACGTCCTGGAGACAATAGAAAATGTGTTTGGGATCAACAGATATCTTACCTGGGACGAAAGTAGTAGTATATCACCAGTATATTGTCTGTCTAACAAGTAATATTAAGCTCAGATTTTTTATTAGATTTGCTTGACTATTGTGTTATGTATTTATACATTATTTTTCCTTTATAAAATATCTTGGTAAGACGTTTAAAATTAATACAGAGAAAGCCATTTATTATAATCATGGATAATGTTATCAAGCTGTTGTTGCTATCAAAACCAGTTTGTTTTTTAATGAATTAAAAATTTATATTAATCATATATGAGAGAGAGAAAGCGTATCAGTAGCAGCCATCAGCCCCTCTCCCCTACTATTATGTCTTTGTGTTTAGCTGTGTTGGTTAAAAACGCGTTTGGTTAAAACCATATTTAGCTATGTAAGAAAAGAAGAGAGAAACAATGATCCAATATGTTCAGGTTAATGGCCGGTGGTCAAGAGACTGTTCTCAGCTCCCAGTTGCAGTATTGGAAACAAGGCTTCCTCCGTTTAGGCTTGTTTATTTACATTAAAAACATAATGACAAAAAGATATATAAACATTACACCTACCCTCTTAATAAATTACCTAACTCACTTTTTTCTCCTTCCTGTCCTTTCCTACCATGTCTGTAGTATCAATAGCAGCCATCAGCCGAGCCTGTTGTATGTATACTTATGATAACCGTCAGAGAAGCGACGGGTCACAAGCTCGTTTTCTTTTTTTATATATATAATGCAAAGTTGTTTATAACATAACAATGAATGTAAATTGATTAACTTATTATTAAACATAAACTCCAGGTCAAATAATCTGGATTTATCATATTGTTGACGTGAAGCAACTCTATCTATAAGATGCACATTAAAAAAAACCAAAGTATCCAAATATTACACCATGTTCAATGTGCCGGTATAATGCCCAAGCCCCCCCAAACTGGTCTTGTCAATCTTTAATGAATATATTTTTAAATATTTCTTATTTTAATAGGAACCATCTTTGCATATGGTCAGACATCATCAGGAAAGACATTTACGATGTCAGGAACAAAACTTCAAATGGGAATCATTCCTCTTGCAATCGAGTCTATATTTGAGACGATAAACGTGGTAAGTGTTGTTTATTATTTATTATTACTGAAGCCTCTTTAAGAGATTCAATTTGAAACTATGTTTGACCAATCAAAAATAGTTTAATAATGCTCACGCCTACAAATGCTTGCAAGGTTTGCGCAAGATGGCGGAAGTCTGAGAGTTCGGCTAAACTTGTGTGTATGACGCACCTAAACATCCCTTTTTGACAAATGTCTCCTGTCGATCTCAGAGTGAAATATATATATGATTAAAAAGTGATTTTGATTTATATTCATACCCTGAAGTATTATTACAACCATAAATCTCGAAAATTGCCCGCGAACGTTGTGAAAATGCCACCATCCGATCAGCAGCTTATGCCACTTTCCAATACTGTTTACCCTATTCTTTTGCTAGTCACCCCCGCAATATAAGATAATTAAATATGCAGAAATAAATATCTTATTTTTTTTTATTTTCCAAGAATTTCTTTGCTATAAAGCAGAAATAACATGCAGCATCTTATGTGGCGGGAAATACAGTAATTTAAAAATTTAACATTTTTTTAAAAATTTTGAAGTTTTAGAATTTTAATATTTATAACGTCTAGAACACTGAAATTGAAAATATTTTTCATAGTTTATTATTTATTTATTTTCAATAGATGAAGTATTACAAATCATTATTATTCATTTTTAACTACTCTTTAGCTTCATCTTGAGTTTTCTGTTTCTTTTTTTATCGCAACTTTAATCTACAGCATTGATCGGAAATAATGAATAAGCATTCAGGGACGTGAGCAAGCAGTGTTGTCAATTTAGCGTGTTTCGCGCTAGATTTAGCGCGTTTTCGCCTAAAACATGTTGGACGTTTTTGGCAATTTTAAAAAAATTTAGCGCTTTTTGGCAGTCAAACTAGTGTGAAAATATTTTTTGAGTTGGCAACACTTGACATGAGTTCGAATCTCACCGCAAGCTTATTCATTATTTCTGATCAACGTTGTTTGCTCACTGCCATGGTTAAATAAGAACTTATATCTTTATCTTGTACAGGGTTGCCAGATTTGGTCATAAGGGGAGATAATCCAAGCTTTATATCAGGTTTACCTGACACAGGCACAGTTTGGAAATTGAGCCAGTCTGGGGGTAGGATTTCAATATCAGCCTCTTGAAGCAGGCCTGCCTCAATCGAGTGAATCTGGAGGTAGGAGGAGTTCAATACCAGCCTCTTGAGACGGGCCATCCTCAAGAAGCTAGTATTGAACCTCTGTCTCCAGATTCACTCAATTTCCGAATTCAAAGCTATTCCAATGCTTGTGTTGGGTAAGTCTCTGAGATAAAGCTTGGATTATCTCTCCTTATGGCCAAATCTGGCAACCCTAATCTTGTATTATTTTAAGTTTTCTTATGATAAAAAAAAAAAAAAATTCTAATGCTGTCAATATTCTGTAATGTTTAAATATTTAGAGTCCAGACCGGGAGTTTCTGCTTCGAGTTTCTTATATGGAAATATATAATGAAAAGATCACCGATTTACTGGATGCTGAAGAGAAGACTCTGAAAATGTTGGAAGATGAGGTTGGTTTTTACTTTTCTTCTTTGTATTCTTTCTCTAGTATTAGTGGTGAAGTATTAATGCACACTTCACATATAATCACACGTACAGTATGTGTGTTTGTATGAATTAATAGTTGCCATGCTGGATTAAGATTTTGTAAGTCCCTGGGTGACAGGTATTGTGGGGCCCTCAGTAATATTTTCAAAAGGAAACAAAAAGTTAAAGAAAAATTGTTTTTTTATTTTTATACTCCGTTATTTATGCTATAAAGATTGTATGATGTCACAATCCGTCATACAATATTTATGTGTGCAGTGTAGTGTTTCTTTTTGCTGTGGTATATTTGCTACGAATATGCAATATATTAATTGAACACTTCTTTTAAATAGATAATTTAGAGTATTTATACTTTGATTCAGTATTCACAAATGAAATAACTTTTCACTTAATCTCTGGAACCCCCCTTTTTTTTTCTCCTTTCTGGACATCTATTCCGTTTGCTAAAATTATTTAACAAAACCATATTTTGCAGCATATGAGATGCACCCTAAATTTAGCATTACATATTGGGGTGGGGGGTGGAAATTACAGTAAATTTTCTAGATCCTTCCCCAGACTCCACTGGGGAAGTTTTGTAGATCCCAAACTTGATTCCAGGCCTAACCTTTACTGCATAAGATGCAGGGTGATTTTTAGTCAGATTTGTTTTTTAATTCTTCTTAAATGCTGCAAAATACAATACTTGTCTTTTTCCAATGTTTTTTTCTTCTTTTTTTTTGTTAATTAATTTTGTTTAAATCTCTGTTTTAGAATCGACAAATAGTTGTGAGTGGGCTCTACGAAGAAGTGATTCGATCTCCTGCTAACCTCATCAACCTAAAGAAAAGAGGAGATGGTTAGTAGACATTTATGTAACATGTTAAGCTTTCTGATTATTGTTTGTTTCTTCTCTGGTGTCTTTTCACACCAATTGTTTTAACATGTTTTTGAGATTTATTAGTCCTTTCCCCTCTTAATGTTTCACCGCTCGCAAACTGGGTAAAGAAGGCGAGGAGTCAACTGCATGGAATTTTCACAGATCCAACTTGTAACGGTAATAGGTGTAAGCCGTGATACATAGCTACAGCCTGTATAGTTTTACCATATACAGTGTTTATAATGCCACTTTTACAAAACTGTTTATAAACTAAATAAGAAATTTTGGCAAAGTAGGACTGCTTAACTGTCAAAAATGGATTGCATTATGAGGACTGATTTGACCGATCACAGCTAAAGAAGCTAAAAAAAATTTTTATTTTCATACTAAGCTCACATGGCAATGACTTTGAATTTTAGTAAAAGTTTATTGTATTTTATTTTTTTTATTAAATCAAGAATTGTAAACCATTTTTATTAATTTTTGACTGCTATTTACCTTCATCCTAATCTTTTTAAAAAAAATCACATGTGTAAAATGGTTTACAATAAATGAATATGGTACTTACTGAAATTGTGATTAAACAAACTAAAAATTAAGATGAATGTAAATAGTAGTCAAAAATTTTTTTAAAATGGCTTACAATATTTGATTTAATAAAATAAAGTAATCATTTTTTACTAAAACTTAAACAGTC
>VCCN01002734.1:582288-594839 GCA_006491835.1 Architeuthis dux | reverse complement strand
CTGCAAGATCTTGAAGGAAAGAATGCCACTAAATCTGAAGATGAGGTAAACATTGGTGCCAAAGATCAAAATGAAAAACAAGATCTGTTGGAACAGCTGTCTAATGCACAACAGGAAATGATTGCATTGGAAGAAAAATACAAGCAGTTAATGGAAGAACGAGATGGTATGGAACTGCTTGTAGCTCAGCAAGCTGAAGAGCTTTCTGCAGCTAAGCAATCAGTAACCGAGAGGGAGAAATGCTTAGAAGAAGTGGAGTCAGAGATGAAAGCTCAACTGAATGCTCTAAGAGAATCATGTAAGGTCAAAGAGGAGGAATGCGTCTCTTTGAGTGAACAACTAGCTCGAACCCAACAGGAATATGATGAACGAGCTAGTACCGCAAATAGTAATGAAGAGAAACAGGTTGCCTTGAAGGCTGAGGCTGAGACGCAATCAGCAGAGCTTGCAAAACTAAAACAACAACTGTCCATTGCGGAACAAGACCACGAGGAGAAGGTGAAAGAGTGTTTAGAATTGAATGAACAGGTTTCCACTCTCACTGAGAAATTGTCGCAAAACTCTGAGAAGCAGCATCAGCTCGAAAAAGAACTGGAAACTCAGTCTCAGAGATGTTCTGAATTGACCGAAAATCTGAGACTTGCTCAGGAATCGTTGCAGAACAAGAATGTAGATGAAGCTGCCGACGGAGGAGATTCTGAGGATGAAATCGTCTTCCAAACGCCAGCAAGTGCAGCAGACATCACTTTGTTGGACTCGCTCCGTGAAGAGCTTGATGCTACGAGAGAGGAATGTCATCGGCTGAAAGAAGTAACCGATCCGCAAGACTGTGAAGTACTGAAGCAGGAACTGAAGACCATGAAGGTCGAGAATGAAAACATGATGTCCGCTTGCTCCTCCATGAGAGAGCAGATTACTGAACTGAAGGAGGACAAGAAACGCAAGACAGAGTTGATGGATTCGCTGAGAAGAGAATTCGAGGACAAGTCTCAGGACCATAAGATCCTTAGTGACGAGATGAAGACCCTTAAAGTGCAAAATGAGAACAAGATGTTGGCTTGCACTAGCTTATCAGAAAAGGTCTCAACCCTGAAACAGGAAAAAGCAACATCAGAAGAAATGCTGGAATCACTTAGAGCGGAATTCAATGAAAAAGAGGATGAACTTGAATCGTTGAAGAAAGAACTGGAAGATTTTAAGAGAAATGGTAATTCCCAGTGCAAAGAATGCAAAAAGCTGGCAGAACAGCTCTCTAGTCTAAAATCCCAAACTGCAGAGGAAGTGGCCGCACTGGAAAAGAAGATGAGTTTAATGCAATCTGAACATGAGAGTGAATTGCTCAAACAAGGTCCTGTTGTTTCAGCAGATGAAAGCAAGTCAATTGAAACCCCGGCTGACATTGAAATGAATGACAAAGATACAACACAGAAGTCTGTTAATGAGAATGAAGCACTTGATTTGATGAAGGAAGAGCTCAGGGCCAAGTCAGAGGAATGCACCAATCTGTCTGCTCAGTTGCAGGAGATGACCGCAAAGAATACGTTGCAGCTCTCGACCACAGCCACCCAAGACAACAATGAAGAATTCTCCCTCTGCAAACACCAACTGAAAGACAAGATCGAGGAGTGTCGTCAGTTAAAGGGAGAACTTGAAAATATTCGTGACGACTACGATGTCCTGAAAATGTCTCTTGAAGAGCTCCAAGATTCCAGTCAACTTGCTGACCCTTCACTGCAAAATCAGCTCTCAGAGTGCCAATCTGAGCTGGAATCCAAGACGCGAGAATGCACGGCTTTGGACGAAAAGCTTTCTGAAATGGAAAGAGCCATTTGCTGCAAGACTGAGGAATGCAGCACTTTGACAGAGAAGATGTCTACTCTCGAAGAAGCGCTCGGTTCAAAGACTGAAGAATGCAGCACTTTGAATGAGAAGATGTCTACTCTAGAAGAAGCACTCAGTTCAAAGCCTGAAGAATGCAGCCCTTTGACAGAGAAGATATCTTCTCTAGAAAAAGTACTCAGTTCACTGCAAAATGAACTGTCAGAATGCCAAGCTAGGCTGGAATCCAAGTCACAAGAATGCACATCGTTGGAGGAAAAGATTTCAGAAATGGAAAAGGACATTTGTGGCAGGTCTGAAGAATGCAGCAGTTTGCACGAGAAGATATCCTCTCTAGAAGAAGTACTCAATTTGAAGAGTGAAGAATGTCACTCTTTGACTGGAAAACTTGAAGCTCTCAATGAAGCACAAACAGTCAAGACTGAAGAAGCTGATTCTTCCCAACAGGGAGTTCTCGATTCCAAGGATAACAAATCAACAGAGGTTCATGAAGAGCTCGAACAACTGCGTGAGCAGTGCAACCTGAAAACCTCTGAATGTGAGGACCTTTCCAAACAGGTGAGCGAGATGAAGAAAAACTTTGAACACATTGAGGGTTCTCTTGCAGAAGAGATGTTGAAGAAAGTCTCGTTGCTAAAGGAGCTTCAAACGGCAAAATCGGATGTGGCAATGTTACGAGAAGAAATGGATCAACAAAGCCAAAGTAGTCGGAACTTCTTCCTCGACCCACCTGCACCGACCAACAATGACAAACAAGCATTAGCAGCCGAGCTAGAAACACAAACTCAAAGATGTTCAACATTATCTGAAGAAATGGACAGCCTCAAAAAGAATTTAGAAGATCTGAAATCCGAAAAGGAAAAGGAAGCCCAAACAATGCAATGCTCTCTTGAGGAACTTCAAGCCAAATCACTGGATTATGACGTTCTCGTTGAGGAGATCAAACGATCCAGTTCTCAGTATGAGAATAGGGATCTGAGCGAGGAAATTGCAGAAAAGACGAACGAGTTGGAAGAGATGAGAGTGGAGAATGCTCGTTTGGCCAGTTCCGTTGAAGAGGAACAACAAAATGTGGAAGTGGTCAGAGGCGAGTTGGCCGAGAGCGTGTTGGAGTTGGAAAACATTCGCCGGGAGTGCAGTACTTTGAAAGAGGACCTGTCAGAAATGAACAGCAAAGCAAATAGCCTCCAAGAGTCCCTACGTTGTGCCCAGGAGGAGGAACAGCTGACGGCCAAAAGGCTTGGTGACAAGTCCCTTGAATGTGAGCAGCTCGCTAACGACCTGTCCAGCGTTCAAAAGGAGTGCGAGAGTCTGAAGATGTCGCTGTTGAGCCTGGATGAAGAAAACAATCAATTGTCCAGCATTCAGAAAGACTTGCATGCAACCCAGAGCAATCTGGACGCCAAGATCAATGAGTGCTCGGTGATGAGTCAGCATATAGAGTCTCTCTCTGCCGAAATAGAGAGCCTGAAAGTTTCCCTGCTCAATCTGAATGATGAAAACCAGGGACTGCTTGCTTCCAAGGAGAAAATGGTTTCCCTACAAGACGAACTGGATACCAAGTCCCAAGATCATGCTAGACTTTTGGAAGAGGTTGCTGCTCTTAAGGAACAGAAACAAGACACCCAAGATTTGGTTGCCGTGAAGGAGACAGAGATTTTAGCTGTTCAGAACGAACTTGAATCAAAACTGGCTGACCTAGCCGAGTTAAAGGAACAGTACGCACATCTGACTAAGAAGATCAGTGAGACGGAGATGGAAAATGTCAGTTTGCGTGAATCGTTGATCAAACTTGACGAGCAAAACGACAAGCTGAGCACCTTGAACGATTGCTTGGTCGTTAAGGAGAAAGAGCTTGTATCCAAATCCGAGGAATGTGCTGTTCTGTGTTCTGAACTAGAGGCTGCCAAGACGTCTAAATCTGCAACCCTGGCAGAAGTTGAGAGCAAATTGGAATCAAAGACGCAAGAATGTCTGAACCTGACTAAAGAGATGTCTGCTCTCAAAGAGCACGCAACCAGTGTCGAAGAGCGGTACAGCCAGGAATTTGAGAGCAAATGTGAAGAATATGCGTTGCTGTCAGGCGAGCTGGCGAGCGAGAAGCAGAACAAGATGAAGATGCTTGAAGAGATGCAGCAGGAGTTGTCTGCCAAGACAGAAGAGTGCATTTCACTATCTAAACAAGTCGTCGATTTACAGAAGGAACATGAAGATGCAGCGACCGGCCTTGAGGAGAAGCTTGCCGACAAATCTGAGCAGTGTGGCTCACTTTCCGCTCAATTGGCGGACCTCTTGCAGAAGCATTCCGAACTTGAGGAATTGTTAAACAGCAAAGATTCATCCGGTTTGGAAGAGCAATTAAAGTCCCTCGTGGAAGAATGCGATACTTTGAAAGAAAAGCTGCAGGCCGAAGAAGAAAAGGTAGGCTTCTTTTTTCTTTTTTAATTTTAAATTTTATTTATACCTTTACTGGACCTGTGATCACACAGACACAAAATCAGCTGCTGCAAAAGCAAGGCTCTTTGTGTCTATGTTGTAACATTCATGTTGTGTTTAGTGCCTCTGTTCACTTTGTTAGTCTTTCTGTTCCAGCTGTTGTAATGTTCAACCTGAACACATCATGTCTTTGTTTCTCTCTTCTTTTCTTACACAGCTAAATACAGTTTTAACCAAATGCGCTTTAATCAACACAGCTAAACACACAACCAACCAACAAACACAAAGATGTGATAGACATTCTTGTTGTGTTTAGTGCCTTTGTTCACCTTGTTATTCTTTCTGTTGTAGCTATGTGAGACTAGAATGCTTTTGATTCGTAGCCATGTTTAAGCTTGTTAAGAAAAGAAGATGGAACGAAAGACACGTGTTGATCAGGGCTATTGCCTGTGTAGAACTGAGCATTCCCCATTCCTACTTCCAGTCCGTACTTTCTGAGACCTGCTGGGAGCTTGCTTCGGCATGTTTATTGATTTAACATATACATACATTACTTATTGATTTAACATACATGTATATAAACATTACAGCTGTGTAAGATTAGGATGCGTTTGATTTGTAACCGTGTTTAAGTGTGTTAAGAATATTATTTAGTGTATTTATGGGTAAGCATTTAATATTATTGAAATATGTAGCTACAATATCTATCTATCTAAGCCTGTGGCCCCGTTTCGGACATAGGCCACTGTAATGTTCTTGTGTTTAGTGCCTCTGTTCGCTTTTTGTTAGTCTTTCTGTTCTAGCTGTGTAAGATTAGAATGCATTTGATTCATAACCGTGTTTAAGCGTGTCAAGAAAAGAAGACGGAACAAGATAACACGTGTGACAGGGTTGTTTGCCTGGTGAGAACTGAGCTTTCCCTGTACCCACTTTCGGCCCGCACTTTCTGGGACCCGAAACGGAATGGGGGCTGCTGGGAGCTTGCTTTGACATGTTTATTGATTTAACATATACATACATCACTTATTGGTTTAACATACATATATATAAACATTACATGTGTGTTCACTGGAAGTAGGAAGGCAAGTGCTGCTGGTAATATGACTACTGCTGCCGATATCTGTTTCATTTTTTACCCAATTCTGTTGCCTTATGCTTTTAAAATTATTAAAAAACAGAAAATATGAAGTGTTATAGAAAATCATCAGAAAAATAAATTTTGTTCAAGGTATGCGTTTTTTGTTTGCAAAAACATATTTATACTAAAATATACATTTGTATAATTTATCTATATGTAAATTATCCTGTCATTTCTGACAGGTACTATGCTAGTCATGTAATAATCTTTTGTTTCTTCTTTTGAAGGTGAAAAGTCTTGCTGCAGATCTGGACGCAAAGAATAAGTCTTTAGAATACAAGGAAGGTGTTTGCAAGGTGAGTGGCTAAGAATCTTTGAACTGGGGAATCCAAAGGAAAACAAATAAATATTTGTGATCAAGTAAAGCTATGAAGCCATTTGAGACTTTATTTTTCTTTAGATTTCTACTTCTATTGAATGTCCTCAGTTGAAAGAAAATCAGCAAATGCTTTTCTGGTAGCTTTAATACAGTTATCAAAAATGTTACTTTTTAGTATTTCACAAGAGATCATGTATTGGTTAAGCATAAATACTTAACAAAAGAAATGTCTTTCAAATATGTACATTTTTTTTAATGTTCTGTGATTATTTTGAAGAGAGAGCTAAGAATAAGAATTTTAAAAAGTAAATGTAGTGTCTCCCAGCTCGTGGGAATCTCACTGAAAAGGGAAGATGAATCAAAGGAACAAGGACGAAGACAAATATGTTGTTTAACATGCTCACGCTCGGAGCAAAAGTGACTCTGGCACCTGTCTTTATTTTTCCGTTAGCACAGCGCATGACCGGAACTCACTTCCGTCATTATGGGCTGCAGCAAGCGAGATAATTCTATGTATATCTCTGTTAGTGTTAGCCTAACAGAACAGTAAAGAAAGCTGAAATACCTTGGCAATTGTTCAAGCTCATTCCTTCATAAGAAATGTCTCAAGCAATTGAGAACAAAGATGAATGCATCAGAATAATTTCTGAATTGGTCTTTATCAATAAAGAGGTGGTTCTTGACGTGCATGGACATCCACAATATCTTTGACATTTTGTCAACTTTCATAAAATCTCTTGTGCTACTCAAGAACACACGGGAACGTGATATGCATTCTTCAACATGAACTTCAGTTAGTATACAATAAGATTTGGTAGCCGTTTTGATCAATTCCACCAAAAATTTCAAATTGATGCATTGCTCAAATTCTTTTTTTTTTTTAACTGACCATTTTCACAACACATCAGAAAAATGTCTACTTCAAGCAATGTGTAACAGTGAACTGAAGACGCAAGTGGATAGAAACTTTCAGGGATTGTTTATGCTTACCCATTTGTCAATGTATACACTATGTGGTTTGCATAAGCTGTTGGCTGGGGCCTAGAATATACTGACTGTATACCCTGCAGAGGGGTAAGAGGTGGCCTCTGTTTGGGGGTGGTCACAAGACTATTTTTTTGGAATTTTAAACTGATTTCGGCATTAAATGACCCATCAAGGGTTGATATGCCGCTAAACAAATCAATCAATCAACATAAGCCCAATCTGGTTATTTAGCCACACCTTGTATTCCAATATTCCAACTTTGTGGAAAGTTTGGCCTTGGGTCTCATTTATTGTTATTCAATGACAAATATAGATTTCAGTAGAATTTCATTAAAATTAATAATGGATCCATAGGTAGGTGGGTAACTTGTGGAATTATTGTTAATGTATTTTGAAAGAGTGTAATGATCTTTCTCTATATATGAATGTTTTCTATGGAGAGTGAAAGTAATACATGCATTGTAAATAGGTGAAAATAAACAATATCCTTTTTTATATTGATGATTTATCTCAGATTGTACATTCTTTAGAAATATGATGTGGACCATTCTGGATTAATACTAATTTCTTTTTATTTTGTCTCTTCATCAGTTCCTGTACGAGAGTAATACAAGTATCAAGAATGAAATGGATCAGATGAAAGACCAAATCAGCAATTCAAGTCTGCAGAAAACAGGTGAGACCATCATTGATTATTAGGCTGATGATTGATAGAGACAAAAATAGATGACCTTATTTGGGCCAGAAATGCAAAATAAGCAAATTTTCTAAAACGATGTAAACCAAAAAAAAGATACACGACTCAACACTGATTTATTCAAACTAGAATCTTCATCTTGGTTGTTATAGTCACCACCTTGGTAACCTTTCTGGGAATTTCAAACTGAACCCTTTATTCAATCCCCTGGGATGGATTGTTTTCATTCCACTGTCCTTGCCAGAGGATATCTCATATCAGTTAATTCTTCCTAGTTAATTTCTCTTTGTGATGCCTTTTTTTTTTTTTTCTACTGAACCATGACGTTCACTGCCTGTACCTAGGATCAAACTCACAACCATTATTTTTTTATGGGTTGGGATTGCAAAGATTTCATATAATGTGTAAACACACAGAGATGTGTAGCTGGTTGAGGAAGTAATGGTATTTCTTAATAAACTGGAACAAAAAAAAAAAACATTTGCTAAAGATGATTCCAATCCTGGTTTTGAATTCAGAGTTGTCCTTCTCCTAGACTGGCTGTCAACTAAGTCTAGAGAATCCAGTCTGCCCTGTTATTTTACACAAAACTGGAGGTGGGAGACAAGATTGATTCATGCCTTTCCCAAGGGCATTAGTGTGAAATGAATGCAAACAGCCTCAGCCAGTATTTAAAATCGTCTCGCCAATTCCTTTTTTCATGCTGGTTACCATTAGGCCGCTCCATGCTCAGCTGACTTACCTGCTGGAATATACAGACAAAACTTCAACTCAACCACCTACAGTTTTAAAATACTCTTCTTGGAGCCTTGCATGTTGGGCTTATTTCATGTGCTATCCATGAGAATCTCCCAAAATAAATGAAGTCTGATTTTCTCGACACAGCCAAGCAACAAAACCCTTTTGGGGCCTAACATACCAGCTAGAATAAAGTTCTTAGGGTTTTAAATCCATTTCCTGTACTGTCCCTGAAAACTCAATGATACAATCAGGAATCACATGCAGCATTCAAATACAGATACATTCCTGTCTGTAGTTTTGAGAAGGGTCATTAATATTCAAAGAGTTTTCCAGACGATTGAACTCCTTATTGATTATGTTGTTCATGCAACGCTTCGGCCAATCCATTCTACTAGCTGCCCTCTCAAAGTTAAACTTGAGGAACATCAAAAAAAGCCATTTCTGTAGATGAACTAGAAAAACCAATAGCGTTTTAACCAATATACATCTAACAAACAGCACAAAGCAAAAACAGTACAATTACCATTATATTCGGATAGTGCATCTAAAGAAAGTCATAGAATGGATCGGCCGAAACGTTGAACAACATAAACAACAAGGAGTTTGATTGTCCGAAAAACGCATTGAAGAAGATACATTCTTATTTTATTCTACATGATTGTATGAATGACACAAGACAGAAAGGAGAGTGTGTCATCTTTAATTTATAAAAAAAAGAAAGATTTTGTAAATATGTTTCCACATATAAATGTGAATTAAGTCCTTCTGTTTTTTCTTATTTGTTCAGAAGCTAGCATGACGTCTCTGCTGGCCACAGAAGAATTGACACAACAACTGAAAAAATCCCAGGAAGAGAAAGACTCTAGCAAATCAGTGGTAAGTCTATTTCATAATAGAATTATTTTTTACTTTTGTAAATATAATAGGATCCGAAACCTGAAGTGAAGAATTTTGTAGTCAAATCCAATTTTCTGTTTGTCATAATAATAGTTGATTATCAGTTAATTTCCAATAATTTATTTTAAATTTTAAAAGGAGTAAAGGACTTGTCACCTAAGTCTATTTCACATATCACAAACAGGGCTCTAAAGACACTAACTGAAGATAGATACTTAAGAAAGTTAAGTGTTTTAATATAGAAATTTTAGAGCAAACAGTTTAGAATCTGATTGATGTTCCAGATCAATGGAAAGAGGTATATGTATTTGGTTGCATCTTTCCGTCTGTCCGCATGATATCTCCGAAAGTACAGGATGGATTTCAATGAAACTTTCTGGGAGGGTGGGCAATGGGGTAAGAGGTGGTAAAGTTGGGGCCCCCCGGGGTCAGGAATTTCTTTTTGATTGACAGATATATTTATATATATGCTCATGACCATCCACACAATATCTCCAAAAGTTCTCAATGAATTTCAATGAAATTCTGTAGAATGTTTGTTTGGTTTTTTTGTTTTTTTTTGGGGGGGGGGTTAATAATGTACCCCCTTTGAAATATTTTTCCAGCCAAGTATCCCTAACCAGAGCAAAACATTTTTGGTAGAAAAAAAAAATATCTATATAAAGAGATAGAATAGAGGACTGCGCCATCAGTGTCTGATTTATTAAACCACAATGTTTAACTGAAAAATACTTAAATGCTGCATTTCAAATGTTTATAATCCAGCACTAAATTCATGACAAACCAATTTTTTGTCATCATACAATTTAGTGAGAAACATGGTTGCATTGGACTGAGTCTTTTTGATAAATTGCACTTACAATTTAGTGAGAAACATGGGCTTCTGCTTCACTGAGGATTTTTGTCATTCTCAGTGGCAAGGGAGGCAACTGCCGTGATCAAATTCTTTCTTATTTACCTTATTATAATATAATTAATTTAGGTGATTATGCACGACAATCTTTTAAATTAACACTTAAAAAATGATCTCATGTACCCCCTGCAGTACTACAAAGTACCCCTAGGGTTACTCGTGCCCCCATTTGAGAAATGCTGCTTCTGATTAAAATATCAGTGTCGTCAGAGCTGGAATTAGGTTACAAGTTTGAAATGAAAGGATTAATTGATTGATACAGGGCTCAAAATGAATAGTTTAACAGCTTTCTTTTGTTTTCCTCCCCAGATAAAGAAATTGAAGCGTGAGATAATTGTGCTCAAAGATAAAATGGAAGAACTTGAAGGCAAAGCAGATTTATGTGAGGTAAAGAAATATTGGATTGCATCATAAGGACTGATTTGACTGATCACCGCTAAAGAAGCTAACATTTTTTTTACTTTCGTACTAAGCTGGCACGGCAATGACTGTTTGAGTTTTAGTAAAAAAAAATTATTATTTTATTTTATTTTTTTTATTAAATCAGGTATTGTAAACTATTAATTTTTGACTGCTATTTACCCTCATCTTAATTCTTTTTTTATTAGTAATTAGTTTTTTTTTAAATCACAATGTGTAAAATGGTTTACAATAAACTAATAATAATAGCATTTTTACTAAAACCAAGTTGAATTGTAATTAAAAAAACAACTAAAAGTTAAGATGAGGGTAAATAGTTAAATAATAAAATAATCAATCGCTTTTTTTTATTAAAACCAAGACAATAACACTGCCGGGCTGGCCTTACTGAAATTATGATTAAATAAACTAAAAATTAGGATGAATATAAATAGGAGTCAAAAATTAATAAAAAATACTTGATACAATAAAATTTTAAAAAATTAAAAATAATCATTTTTTACTAAAACTCAAACCAGTTTTATTAATTTTTGACAACTGGGCATCCCAGGATCTCCATATGCTTCTCCCCAGCTTGTGCCCTGGAGGGATCACTTTAGTGTTGTTCCATTGTCTGTTGAGACAAAACAAGGCCTTCTCCCTAGTCTTATGAATCCTTCTCATTTTTTCATCATAGTCAGAAATATTCACAATATTCCCTCAGCTTTGCCTCAGCAAATTTACATCAATTTTGATATTTTGAAAAATCTTTAAAATTCAAAAACCCCTTTTTGTTTTTCCAGACTGTACTTGAAGAGAACAAAGCCCATCTCAGCCAAATTGAAAGCCTTTCAACCGAAAATACAACGAAAGCTGAAGTAATTGCTAAACTTGAGATGCAAGGTAAGATAGAGAGAAACACTTTATGCACTTCTAATACGAGTTGTGTTTAAAGTCCCGTAGGCTGTTTTAAGTTTTAGGTTTTAAGTTATTTTAGGACACTTTCTTCACTGTCAGAAATGTCTAACTTGTTATATTATTATTAAATCAAGAAAACAAAATTATAGTTCCAGCAATCTTCCTATTAAGCACTTGAATGAGATTTATACTTGTAACGTTCTTGTGTTTAGAGCCTCTCTTCGCTTTGTTAGTCTTTCTGTTCTAGCTGTGTGAGATTAGAATGCGTTTGATTTGTAACTGTGTTTATGTGTGTTAAGAAAAGACGGAACAAGATAACATGTGTGACAGAGCTGTTCGCCTGGTAAGAACTGAGCGTTCCCACTTCCGGTCCACATTTATTGGGGGCTGGGAGATTGCTTTGGCATGTTTATTGATTTAACATACATATATATAAACATTACAATACTGATAGAAGGAAAACTATATTATAATGTTTTATATGATTGATTTCTTTTTGTTCAAAATGAATTATTTATATATCCATATTAAGCAACATACAGTAATGTTCTAGTTGGAGACAGAGGTGTAGTTAGAGATTTGGGGGCTTAGCTCCTTGAAGGGGCCCTCTTCAACATTTAGTGAGATTTGTCAGCAGAAATGCAGTAGGTGAACTATTATTTATGCCTCTCATTGGAGACATTAAAAGAAGGAGCTAATCTTGGGATAATTTTGTATATTTTGAGATACATCTTTCAAAAAAAGAGAATGTTCCTATCTTGCAGATGCCACCCTCACAAACAATGAGAGCAATGAAAGTCTGACCAGACTGCAGAACCAACTCCAAGAAAAGACGCAAGAATGCAGAGATCTGTCCGAGCAATTGAAGGCAGTACAAGCAGATTTGATGGAGGTCAAAGCTCAGGTAGGTGATCTTCCATTCCAATCCTTACAGGATGCATAATCATTCACTCATTAAACTTCTCCTAATTGACAGTGGAACTCTTCTGTAGTGGAAACAAAATTTGTTAAAACTATTATGACAAAATAAAATAAAAAGATGAAAGGGAAGTATTCCTCTTCATAATAACATTTAAATTTTCTTATATGAATTTAAGAGTTAAAGTTGTTGTTCTTCACTTGCAAGGATCAAGGAAGGATAGTCTGTCTATTTTTTGCATGGTTTTCACTCCTCCCACCAGAGATCAGTTCGCTCACAACCAAGTCCACTCTGTAGGCTTGGAGATCTTCCTCAGTAGCTCAGCGAGCCGAGTCAGACAAGGTGAAT
>VCCN01002734.1:527880-538947 GCA_006491835.1 Architeuthis dux | reverse complement strand
ATATATAGATAGATAGATAGATAGATAGATAGATATAGGAAATTACCAGAATGGTAAATCATGAAAGTGAAGAAACAGACAAAGAAAGACAAATATGCCATGAGCAAATAGTTTATTCTTTCAAAACATGACATTGAATATAGTCAAGACTAGTTAATCCTCATGAAAACAATCCACGGATATATTTGAATTTCTAGGGTTGATATGCCGCTAAACAAATCAATCAATCAATTTACTTTGTTATATTATGTGGTACTAATCTTTACTTTGTTATATTGAGTGGTACTAATCTTTACTTTGTTATATTGAGTGGTAGTTATCTTTACTAGGGGACTTTAGTGGTGCTGATTTTTACTTTATCCAAAATCACACTGTTCATTATATAGATAAATAGGTAATATTGTAGCATTATTATGTGTGGTGCTTACATCTTGATGTTTTTTGGGGACCTGCCATTGTGTAGTCATGGATTTTTAATATTTCTATTTTAGCATTCTCTCAGCAGAATTTTCTTTAACATAATTTCATGTTTATTGTAAGGATTCCTTGAACATCCTGTCCCACCCTGCTAAAACAGTCTAAGGGGAGGGGATGTTTAATTGTAAAATATCGTAATTTATGGAAAATTACGGAAAGTAGGAAAGACGTTGGAATTAATTTATTTTATTAATTAACACTTAAATTCATAATGAAAAATTCAAATGTTTAATCAAAGGGAAATAACTTCTGATCGAAATTACTTCCCTTGTACTTTTAGGTAAATTTTTAAATTTTTTTTTCATTCAATTCACCAAATTTTAAATTTTATTCATTGAAGAGATCCACTGTGCTTAGGAGTGGTTTCAAGCAGTTCATGAATTTAAGAGTCAAGTAAACCCTTTATGGGGGCAAGTGACTATATATGAACACCTTAGGACTCAGCAGCCAACATAATCTGCACCAATGTGGTCTGCAAGATTTGCAAAGTACACTTGTGCTTGAACAAAGACAGAAACTGTTTTGAGGCATACCACACCCCATTAAATTAGCCTGTTTTGGTCCACAGAATAAAATATAAAAATCACCCTGGAGGTGTTATTTTTTGTCAATACCAATTTTTTGTGTCTATTCATTATATTAAATGTTATTATTTAATTCTATGTTTTATTTAACTTTCTACTTTAATTTTTAATTTTTTTATATTTTCCGTTTTTGGTCACTTTTTGGGCAGGGCACCCTATATGATCACTTCACCAGAGGGGGTTTTGCCCCCATAAACAGAAAGATTTCAGAAAACTTGCAACTGAAAATATCTTGTAATTAGGTCTAGTTTAACATACAAAAGGTTGTTTTGATATCTAAAATATTTTTAGGGGTGCGCTATACAGGGTTGAAGAAGATAATCTCCACTCATACGAAAGCATTAATTTTTAAATGCTTTATTTTATTGACAAATTAAAGAAAATATTGTTCACTCATATGGATACATAACATTTTTAAATGCATTATTGCTAAATCTGTCACACCACATAAATTCTTAGATCGCAGCATTTTGGCTAAGATCAAAGTGAAGTATCTGTTCTTCGAAACTGCCATGGACTTGAGTTCAGAGAACCATGGCCCTTTGGGGCTATCACCATTAGCATGCTCAAGATTCGTCCTGAGAAGCTTTTTCGACCCCCCCCCCCTTTATCCTGGTCCTCATGGCATTTGTCTCAGTTTCCCAGGCTCAAAGGCATTTGTCGATGTCATAGGTCAAGCGACCAACCAGTGGGGAATATCGGATAGAGTGTCAGTTTTGACGCCATTTTAGTCATTAATTAATCTGATTATCTTCCAAAGGATTTCGCGAAAGGATCCCATCTCGAGTTGGAGACGCGAGTTAGGAGATTATAATCTGCGAGTGACAATTTGAAAACACAATTAAGATTTTGATGTATTAGGGCTGATCAAAGCCAGATGGTATTAAAATTAACAGAAGTGGGAAGTGAGAAAGAAAGAATGAAGAGCAATGAGGAGGAACAAAACAGATATACAAACGACACATATAAATAGAATTGTCATCTTGAAACAAGACAGAGAATTAGCGGTTGCACACCAGTCAGGAAGACGGGACTCCGGGTCATGTCAGATATGCATGCAGGTTTAATTAGGCATAGCTAAATAGACAGATAGCCTCTTAGCCTTTCTCTCTCTCTCTCCGTACACACTTTGTCGGTTGAACCCCTTTTCCTTTCTGGGGACAAAAAGGATATGCTGTGTTTTGGAAACTGCTATTTGTGGTGGCTGAATGTATTTGATATGTTATTATGGCGAGAATACAAAGCCACAACCAACAGAATAAGAGCAACTAACTTGGACTTTAAAAACAGTCTTCTATATATGTATGCACATGATTAGCGATTATGCTACACTTGGAGCATGTTGAAAGGGATCACTTTAATATTCTCCACCCTAAACCGGTCTAGGAGGGGAGGATGTTAAAATGATCCAATAACAGTGCGGCTTGATAATGAGCATATGTGAAATGGGTGGTGGTCACAAAACTTAGATGAGACGAATGATCCCTCTAATTTTTTCGGGTTACAGAAAATTCCCCACCAACAATTCACCACCATATACAATTCACCACCCATAATTCACCACCATATACAATTCACCACTCACAATTCACCACTATATACAATTTACCACACACAATTCACCCCCGAACAATTCATAGCTGTGGATTACAGAAAATTCACCCCCAACCTGGTTTAACAATGTTAATACCAGCCATAAATTAATCATTAAATTCCTATACCCTATATTCATTACAATAAACTAAATTTCACTACTCTTATTACCATATACATGCTAGTTATATGCAGAAGATTAATTCTCTGAGAAATATTTCTTTGTTGAAATTGAATAGCTTAGGTCAAATTTTAAATGAATAGTTGTTTGTTTATTTTTTATTTTTTATCATTTATATAGAGTAGTGAAATTTAGTTTATTGTAATGAATATAGGATTTAGTGATTAATTCATGGCTGGTATTAATAAGGCTAATCCTAAAACCCAGGGAAAACACAAGAAAAGAAAAACATGACAAACTGTGAGTTTCCAATTGTAATTTAATCAACTTATTAAAAGGACAAAGTAAGATCGGCTCAGAAAAGTAGAAGGAATAAATAATAAAAATAAACCCCTCACAGGATGTGTTGGTTGTAGACCCTTCTTTTTAGGACTAATTGGATTTTCTTGTTCTTGAAGGTTGAGCTTGCTGTACCGAAAACTTGCCAACCTAGAGTGATTCTTCGCCTGATTTCTTCTTTTGGGTATTTCATGGAGATTCGTTGTCCCCGGTAGTTGTATTGGTCTACTTTCTTCAGTTCTGTGCTTTCGATGTTGATCATTGTGTCTTTGTCCTCAACGTGTTTGTTGTACATGACATTTGTTTTACTGAAGTTCATGTGAAGACCAACTTTCTTGTTTTCTTCATTCATTTCAACTAGCATTATTTGGAGATCACAAAGGTTCTCAGCCACTCACTGTAGCATTTGTTGACTTCAAAAAGGCCTTTGACTCAGTGGAAATCCCCAAGGTCTATCATACAACAAGACCGTAGACCCTGTATATGTCAGAGTCTTGCAACATATCTATTAACACAGCAGTTCTTTTATCAGGCTACATAAAAACTCTGAGCCCTTCCAGTGGGTAAGACAAGGCTACACCAGCTCACCCAAACTCTTCACAGACTGCCTCGAGATGATCTTCTGAAATCTAGACTGGATAAACAAAGGAATAAAAATAGACGGTGAATACCTAAATAACCTCAGATTTGCAGATGACATCATCCTTTTTGCTGAGAACATTTATTGAGAAGTTAAATGCTGAAAAAGTTACTAGATGACAATTCAGAATTCAATTTGACATTCTTCCAGCAGCTCCTGCAGCAAAGCTGATGCCAGACTTATCGCTCTCTGCTTTCCTCTGGACAACACCAGTGAGGCCGAGTGGGGGATTCTGACAACTGGGCATCCCAGGATCTCCATACACTTCACCCAGGCTAGTGCCCTGGAGGGGACACTACAGTGTCATCCCATTGTCTTTACAGACAAAATGGAGGCCATTTATGTATCACATAGATGCCACATTAATTTAATTACTGTAATAACCCCACTTAAAGGTAATAATTGATTAAAATCGCTAACCTTAAACACCCTGTCATTTATAAAAGCTGAAGGCAGTATAGTAGTACTATAGTAATAGAGCAAGTGCAGAATCACTGAATCGGAATTGATAGCTTGCAAGGATTTAGTGCGGGGCCCTTGAAAATGCGGGGCCAATAGGATATGCTACATAGTTAATCCTGCTGTTGTTCACTTTTGTGCTTTCTTGACCTACCCATTGGAGAAAGAGAAAGCAAGATTCCTGACTGATAACTCCACTAAGACTAGAAAGCACTCAGAGAGCGCATACCTCTGCCAAATTTGTACATTAACTCAAGTAAAAAATTCTGGATCCACTCCTAATCAGTTCTTCCTTAATCCATGGCCCACCCTTCCACAGAATTTCATTGAAATTCATCAAGAACTTTTGGAGATATCATGTGGACAGACATGAGTGAATACATGAATGTATGAACAAAAATGGACAGAAAGTAACGGTCCCTTTTACCAGACAGTTAAATTGTAAATAGAACCCGCCTCGTAAAACTTTCAAAAACATTGTTTCTAAAAACTAACAACTTCTAGAAAGATTGTTAGGGTCTAATGCAGTTGTTCACAAACTTTGCAGAATCACAGCGCTCTTAGTATATAAAGATTTTTTCCCAGCACCCTAAGTCAGAAAATACTGAACATTTAGGATCATGTGTCTCCATCTCTGGTTTGTATTGTATCGTCACTTTCACAATGCTTATTAATGTTTTTAAAAAAACAACTTTTCCATTTGTACGAAGACAAAGACTACATCTTTTAAAAAATACTTAATTTAAATAAACTTTAAAATTTTTGTATTATTAGTTTACTAATACTTGTAATCTAATAATACAAAAATTTTAAAGTTTATTTAAATTAAGTATTTTTTTTCATAAAATTTTCAAATATTTTGCGGCGCCCCTGTGAGCTAACTGTGGCTCCCTGGGGTACCACGGCACATACTGTGGGAAATTGTATGGATCTAATACAAATACTCTTTTAGAAACTAATTATTAGTTGATTTTTAATATTTAATTAGAGGACAATTAAACATTCTGTATAAGTTCATTAGTGGCTCCACCAAATGGTTGTATCTAAGCAAAACTTCTATTCAAAACTATTACTAGTTATTTACAATACAACTATAAAAATGATCAGACTCAACGGTTATTTAGCTTTTAAGTTTACCCATCCACTAAAAGAACTATTAGATATTGAAGTTTAAAATCCAAATTACTCAAAATGATAAAAACGTGAGTTTGATCGTTTTTCCAGTGTGGTCTTCATATGGATACAGATTACGTTTTATATTTGTGGATAATTTTCAGTATATTTCTATTACACATTATTGTATTAATGAATCTGATGTAAATACTCTTTTAGAAACTAATTATTAATTTCATGTATGATTGTTAATATTTAATTAGAAGGCAATTAAACATTCTGTATAAGTTCGTTAGTGGCTCCGGCAATTGGTTGTATCTAAGCAAAACTTCTATTCAAAACTCCAGTCACATTAGAAGATTTATAAATAAAACAAATGTATTGTAGGGTATTAAGTTTCAGCAGAGGTGGCGCGTGGGGCCCGCTGACCCCGCAACTGTGGAGCTCTGAGGGCACATCGGACCTACCGTTTAAACCTTTTACTTTTGTGAAGGGTGCAAATTTAACAATTTGCAGGAGGTGCACTTGGACCTAGAGTCGACCCCGGTTTCAGAGGATAAAGAAACGTCTGATGTCAGCTATATCCTGAAAGTGAAATGCAGCTACACAGGAGTGAGGATAGTCAAAAACAACACAAAACCTGCTTCTCAGTTATAAAGATGAACTCTAGCTTGGCACATTGCCTTACGTGATACAGTCAGATGTTACTGGGCGGAAACTGATATCTTACAGGTAGGAATTTTCTGTTACACCCACTTCCAAATATATATGTGTGTGTGTATAAAATCTCTATACATAAAAGTCAGTGTCTGTTGCTGTGTAATTCACAAAACGTCACGCTATGTTTTTGTTCATATCTAAGAGTGTACACAAGATACACCTGCCATATTTTGCATCTCCAGATTACGTCTGCATATGTTACTCATCTCAGCTAGGTAGGTACTAAAAGCATTACAAATTGTAGCAATGAACACAAAGGTTTTTTAAAGAATTTTAAGACGTATTGCAATAATTTAAATATCTTCTTTGAAGTTTTAACTGCAAGAAAATAGCATTAAATTTAGTCGTAAGAAAATAAAATGACTTTTTTTGTACTGAAAGCTGGTTTTAACCTGTTTTTACTGTCGATTTTTGTTATCCAAAAGTATTTCAATTATGCCATGGTTGATATTTGCCGTTATAGAAATAGGGTGATTACTTAACTGGATTTTGCTAAAATATTTCTTACTTTTTACTTAAAATATAGTTAAATATACATTTGCTTACAGTGGGTATCTGTTACCTATCAACTCAGTTCAAAGCTTAAGTTGTTGTTCAGTCACATTTCCTTACCCAATGGTGATGAAAGCTCACTTAAATTTATGAGCATCTCATGGGATAGCTGAAGTATGGATGACCAAAAATAGCAAAACATGATATTACCCACAATAGCAAAAGTATATTCCCAACATTAAAACACAGTCATATGACAGGATAATGTAATGGTTAGCACGTCTGCCTCACATGCAGAAGGTCCCGGGTTTGATTCCCGGTATGAGAGAAGAGTGTGGAAAACTTTTCATTAGGACAAATTTCCCTGTGCACTCAGCAGCTAATTGAGTACACTCTAAGCTGTGCAATTAGGGTGGAGGTATCCCTTCGGTGGACGTGCATCCTGCCAAGCGGGTGGTCATAAAAAAACTTGTAAGAATGAAGTCCTGGTCTCGACCAGACTTGAAACTTGCAAGGACCACTAAGCTGACGCATGTAAAGGAAACCGGAACTTTGTCACCAGCTGTTCATACTCCAATGGGGATTGTCTCCTAAGAATGGCGCTTTACCATATGACAGGCAACACTATAGTATTCGTATATATGACAATTCATATTTCTTGGCTTACTGACCTCCAAAAACATAAATACTAAAATAAGTAAATCATCATTCATTCATTATTGGCGGCTCAGTCTCGGGAGACCATAACTGATGCACCTGTGAAGTGCAGTCGGAATGTTGGGTCCAGGGGGCACCACCTGGTGAGGTGTTAGTCCAATTTGAGAGTGGCAGTACCTGTTGCACCAAAATAAGTAAATCATCATCATCATCATCATCAGCCGTTATAAGTCCACTGCTGGACGAAGGCCTTTCCCATCACCTTCCATGACAACCTATCTTGTGCTAATCTCTGCCAAGTCTTACCGGCAAACTTTTCTATCTTGTCCCGCCATCTTGTGTCTGGCCGTTTCCTAAGATGAAATTTGTACCAATTCTAATGATTTCATAAAGCAATATGGTTTGGCTTCGTGAACAAAGATTTTTGTGAAGGGTATTCCACAGCAGTAGGACCATAGATGGCAGGGCCTGTATGCAGAATAACCCTCCAGCCTGAGTAGTGAAGTTTTAAGGTGAAGTGAGACTTAATGCAATAAATAGAAGACAAAAATAATGCACTGTTCAGAATGCTAGACATTCTATAGATTACAAAGTTATTCTAAAATCTCTAGGTAATGTTTATAAACGTCAGAATAAAATAAGCTTATTTATACTTTGCCAAAAATGCTAGTCAGTCTATAGAATGCCCAGCTTTCACACTTTGCTGGTAACATATACATACATTTAAACAAACTGTAGTAGGCAATGACTGCAAAAAACATTTTCAAGGCCTAGATGTCTGCCAACTGAAACCAACCTCAAAGGTTACAAAAAAACCACATTTTTACCAAGTGAGTCAGAATAATCTCAATAAATGCTTTAATGAGATAAACACCTTGAAATCTTTATGATGCCATTTGGCTTGGGTTGAGGAAAGGCAAGAATAGAGAACTCTTATACTCAACCATTCCTGTATCCTCTACATCAGGCTTATTTATAACACTGTGCACCTTTTTTTCTTTTTTTGGTTCCTGGGTGATAAGTGTTATTTTCTGATTGATTATGTTTAAAAAGTATAGAAATTGTCAATTATTCCCTTCAAACTTTGCTTTTGTAACCAGGACAGTGATAATTTGAAATCGCCTTATTTTCAATTGGACAAATTTGTATATTTTTAATCACATAAAGCAAGAAAAACAATTACATATGAATATCACTATCCTGGCCACAAAAGCAAAGTTTGAAGGAAATAATAGCCATTTTCTATACTTTTTACACATAAGCAATCAGAAAGTAACTATCACTACCCAGGAACAAAAATTGCATTGCACGGTGTAGTCTGTGAATTAGAAATCTCATAAACTAGATTCATGTAACACTGCAAAGAATTCTTGAATTTATATATAAATTTGTTTTCACAGAACACAAATAATATCCCAACGATTTATGCAGGAGAGAAAAGAGTGCATTTTGTTGGGTTTTTTTTATACCTAGCCTCATATTCCAAATATACATTTTAAAAAATTTTCAAAACAAAATATTCTTAAGATTAAAGAAAAAAGAAAATTCTACAGAATATAAACGTAATACAGAAAGTTATAAATACCAACAAGAGTCAATTTTTTGTCTGCAATTCAATTTATAATGAGTCAATTGTAGAACCAAATATACTTTGTCTTAATGAATTTTGACTAACTTTGCTAAACCACTGATATTGCTCCTCACTGTGTTTCATGAATGTAGCCCAACAAATTCAATACACTTATATTTACTGAATGTAATTGTCATTAATTTACCTCTGCCATCAAATTTTGAAGAGTTATATGTATTCACTCATGTCTGACTGTTTGTCCACACAATAAAATAAATTAAATTCACAATACAAATTCATGACAGATTTTTCTGTCAAGCATTGTTTTCCACCAGGATCATAAAAACAAAAAACTCTAAAAGTCACAAATACCACTTTTTAAAAACAAGTTGAATTAAACTCTATCTGATTAATTTTTTTTTTGTTGACAGCAATTTATCCCACCCGTTAAGGCGGGTATTTATCTGGTAGTCTCAATGTAACATTAAGAAACAATGTTGAAAACAAATTATTATATCTATAATTTTCACAAGAATTAAAAATGTGTTCAGGAGATTTACAATCCAAAATATCTATTTTTTTTACCTGTCAACAAAGTTAAAAAGAGGTATATGTATTTGGTCGCGTCTGTTCGTTCGTCTGTCCACACAATATCTCCGAAAGTACTGAATGGATTTCAATGAAATTTTGTGGAAGGATGGGCAATAGGGTAAGAAAGAGGTGGTATTTAGGGGCAGATCAAAGAATATTCTTTCTGGGTTTTTTTTCATACATTCATGTATAGGCTCATGACAGAGGGGAAGTAATTGAGCATGGATCCACCCCCAAATGGCGGTGGATCCATTCTCAATTACTTCCCCTCAGTTCTTCCGTAGTCTATTGTCCACTCTTCCACAAAATTTCATTGAGAACTTTTGGAGATATCGTATGGACAGCTATCTCCAAATGTTCTATGTGTCTGTCCACACAATATCTCCAAAGGTTCTCAGTGATTTTCAGTGAAATTCTGTGGAAGGGTGGACAATAGCTGGGCTTGAAATTAACATTGTCCCGTTAACATTAAAAATGTGTTTGGGACGAACAAATATCTTCCCCGGGACGCCTCTGGGATGGAAGTGATTTTTTTTTTTTTTCTGTCCTGGAGGTGTCCAGGGGAAGATATATATATCTATTTAAAAAATTTGGTGTGGATTGTTTTTCGGGATGGTAGTGAATAAAGTTAGTCTGGAGCCCTGGACAATAGGCTACAGAAGAAGTGATTTAATTTTGGGGTGGATCCATGTACAATTACTTCCCCTGCCCGGACAATGGTGTTGGCGGAGGTAGGCGCTCTCTGAAGGCTTTCTAGTTTACAATAGTGTGAATGCCTGACACAAGAAAAGTAGAACAAATAACATGAAAGAAAATCATACTGCAATTGGTTTTCCATTAAATATCATATTTATTAATGTTTGCGGCTTGTCATTGATATGGCCTTAACCCTTTGAAGCCTTAGCCCCAGATACCCTGAACCTCAGCTTCTGAGGGGAAAAGGTAAAATTAATATAAAAACAGTTTCGTTCATTGGCTACTGAAATGTTTTTGTCTAATTTCATTTTTACAGTTGGTTTGTCGCGCGTAAGTCAAATATATTTCTTAATAGGGTTGTGTCACCTCTGTCATCAAATGGGCTTACGGTATATAGTAAAGTAGCGCTCAGCCCGTAATATCGGACTTATGGGTTCAAAGGGTTAATACAGCTTTGAAATGTCTACTTTGTCAATGTTTTTTAAAAAGTATAAACTCAGGTTAACGAATGGCTGATAAAATGAAATTGTTGCAAAATGGTTATATTTATTCATCTTCAAACAAAAGAAATAATAAGAAAAACTAAGATTATTGTTGCTTCATTCTCATCGAGATCGTTTCTTAAATTTATTAAATTTGTTAAATTTGTTAAACCGTCTCTTCATCTTTGCCATTTGTCTTTTTTTCATCTGTTTTTTGCGAATGTTCAGGTACTTTTTGCTGTCTGTGTAGAGAGTACGGAACCTGGAACCTTCTGGTACAGGCTCCATACGACCGGTTTTTCTGAAGTAACGGATGGCCAAGTTTGTACCTGCTAATGTGACAGTGTATCGTGCAGGAGTTGCAACTTTATACATGAGGTAGGCACTGGCAACGTCTCCAACACCAGATTGCTTGAATGAATCTATAATTGATTCACTTATTCTGAGGCTTTCAAGGAGAGGGACAATATCAAATCCACTGAAAGAAAAAGAAATAAAGATTAGGAGTGTATGTATATATTATATATATATAT
>VCCN01002734.1:506972-520384 GCA_006491835.1 Architeuthis dux | reverse complement strand
GCAAGCCGGATGAGATGAGGCTGCAAGCCGGATGAGATGAGGTTGCAAGCTGGATGAGATGAGGGCACATGGCCGGATGAGCCATAGTTTGCTGACCCCCCATATTATTATAATTTTTCTTGCTAAACACATTCAGAACACCAACTGACACAGAATATTAAAAAAAATTCAATTAAAATTGTAATAAAGTCACACCCAGAATATAACATTTCCAAATATATTGTTTAAAAAATTCTTCTTCACATATTCTCTTGTAGATAAATATTAAACAATTCATTGCTTGTGCCTCTCATGTTACAAAACTTGTAACAATGGCCAGTTCATGCTCTTAGCCAGCCATCTGATTCTAGAAATAGAATCACATGTAAGAATAGCAAGTGCACGAAAAGAAAGATTCATATTTGTAAGGTTATCAGCAGGCAGAACTGCATCAACAATTGAAGGTTGTACTGGAGGCTGGCTGGCCATTTGAATCCTATATATCATTCTGCTTGTTTGAATGTACAAACATTACGCTATTCTACCTAGGAAGAGAGTGTAGTATCTGCACGATCCTCTACCCTTCTAAGCTGGAATCGGTTATGCTTTCTGAACGAGAAACCTACATAATATTAAATAGGAAGGAATTGGGAAAGGCAAGGGAGAGGAGGAGGGGAAAAAGAGGGTGTAAATGAGGAAAGGTAGGAGGTAAGAAAGCTAGAGAAAAACGAAAAGAAAACCAAGTGAAAGGAAAAAATAAAGATATATACAGAGAGGGAGGGGGGAAGAGATGGAGATGAAACAAAGACAGAGACAGTCTTGCTGGCTGGATATCAAGAGACAATGAGTGGATATATCAAGAGACAATGGATGGATATATCAAGAGACAATGAGCAGATATATCAAGAGACAATGGCTGGAGATATCAAGTGACAATGGGTGGATATATCAAGAGACTATGAGCGGATATATGGCTGGAGATATCAAGAGACAATGGCTGAATATATCAAGAGAAAATGAGTGGATATCAAGAGACAATGGGTGGATGTATCAAATGACAATGAGTGAATGATAGGTAAGGCATGATAGTGCAAAATAAAAATAAAAGAGAGGATGCATTAGAAAACATTTCTGCATTCCTTATTCCTTTTCCTCATATAAAACTAATCCACATTTGTATAACATTTAGATAGAAAAACATGAAGATGCAATGAAGATTGGATAAGGGAGGGGATTAGAAGATAGAGGCAAGAGATAATGGATAATCTTAATCTTGGTTGTGAACACCCGTGGAATTTCCACGAGTCTAGTTAGATAACTGTTAATAATTTGGTGTGGAAAACTGCAAAAATAATTCACAATATGAAGTGATCGCAATAGATACTGGTCAAACCTTTTATCATCCAAACCATTGCCTCTGACAGGATTACTTCAAATCCTATCTCAAAATGACCAATTGAAGATGACCTAACAGATGTAAATAGGGGTTGGCATTTAAGGTGTGCATTTAAAAAAGAATTTTGATACTTGTGTAGTAAGCTATATTCTCTTGATAAGTTATTAAAAACTGTCAAAATAGGTTTCTTCAGTTTTTGAGTTGGTCCAGCTGGCTGGCTATGTATGTATGGAAGATTTCAACATTTACTCCTTTTTATGTCTAGAAAAAAGGTTTTTGTTTTTTCTAACGCCCCCCCCCCCCATAAAAGGCCGCTGAAGGAGCACTCTGCAGAACACAATGTAGCAGGAATAGTTGCCAGGATACCATCGATTTTGTTGAAGACTAGCAGTATGCCGTGAAGATTGTTCTTGTAAAGAGTTTCAACAATACCAGCTGCAGTTGCCTGTGGATCTGATGGATGCTACGGTCCGTTACAAACTTTGCATATATTGCCTTTTCCGCCCTTAGGTGATCCAGATCAACACAAAGTTGATACTGCTCATCTGATGCATCAGGATTGAAGATAACATATCCAAATGCGTAAAGTATGTCTTGGACATTACCTTCAAATCGTGATTCCATTTCCACAATAACCTTATCCAGACTGGAATAATAGGTGGATATGTGAGGGCAGTTTTTGTCAGTTTGATTAAGTGGCACTTCCGTTGCAGATTCACCAACCAGGGCTTGCAATCGACGTGACATCTTTTTTCTCCGTAGAACTCTTGCTTTCTTGAATGAGAATCATGTGCCTTGGATTTCTTTGATAGTTTAGCCTAACTTTTCAGTGCATTTCCAAATGTTTTTTTTTCATTTCTGCAGTTAGCAGGAGTTTCCATCTTGTCTTTCCCTGGAGGTATTTGCTGAGGCTGTTTGTTTTTGAGAGTATTATTTTCACCACAACCAATCCAATTAAGAATTCAAAATCGGATATAGAATTCAATAATGCACTGTAATTGTTTTGGGGTCTTAATCATTTGCCAAATCAAGCAATGCTTTTACAATATGAGGTAATTGCTCTATCACGGCTTTTACTACAAGACCACCTTGTTACACTTTGAGAGTTCTTTGTTGACCATGGTTTCTAGAAAGTTGTAGAGGCTCTGAATAGTTCCTAAAGCATTGTGGAGTGATTTAGTATCTGTCATTGTACCTTGGATAGCAAGATTTAAGAGTTGTCCATAGCAATGGACATAGATGGCAAGTGGAGAACATTCCTTCCTTCTTGTTGCCAAACCTCTATGAACACCGCTCATATTTGCTCCGCCATCAAAACATTCTCCAATAATTTTGTCAAATTTCAGCTCCAGCTTCCCGAGTACATTTTTGACTAACTCACAACAGAGAACACTTCCTTCTGTAAAAGGTGTTGTATAAAATCCAACGAAAGATTCCCTGGTTTCTCCTTCATATTGCCATTTGCTCAACCCTGCTAATGTTTGACGTTTCATCAACGATAATGAAATATCCCAAACACCTTTTCATGTCATTCGCCTTGCTGCTTAAAACAACCTCAGCCATAATACCAAGAATTTCGTTTTGGACAATAGGTGAGGTCCACTGCATGTGTGCATCCAGCTGACTTTCAGCTTTTCTCCTAGCCAAGGAATATCCTTGGACCGAAGAGGTAGATGTCCCAAAAAGTTACCACGGTTAATATTGGAAACTTTGCCTAAGTTACTGTGGTCCTCTTCATGGCCTTGTTGAGCTATGTTTTGTTTGGCAGTGAACAACTGTAGTTTCGATAATAATTTTCAAGTACTCTCGGTTCTGCACCACTTGCTGCTTGTGTACAGTATTTAGTTGACCTAACATCGATTGCTTGTGCTTTGCGTTTGCTCGATAGTCTATTCATTTCATCATGGCCAGCTGATGACAAGCATTTTTTGCACGCTTTGTGAACCGATGTGTCTTTTTCCAAAAGTAAAAATATTACTATGCATCAATGCCTTACAAGAGTAACACGAAACTTGACATTTGTCTATGTCATATATGAGCGAAGGAAGAAGATTAAACCATTCTCTCTTGAAATCTCCCAAAGTAGACTCCTTACCAAATTTCTTTGATTTGTATTGTCTCAAAATTGGCTGATTTGGTCCAGTTTCAGCGATATTGATCTGCGAAGCCAGTGGAGATTCATGGGCAATATTCACTTCATCGTCATTTTCATCACTTGAAATATTTTCATATTCAGTAGAGACTCAAGGTTTTTTGCGATATCCTTATCGTCACTGTCAACAAAGCTGTTCTTGACGATAGTTTGGTAAGTTGTGTGAGTTATAGATATATCACCTTTATCATTATCACTCCCTTCTTATATGAACAATTTGGTGCTGAATGTTTTTTGAAAAAAGCACTCAGTGTCTGTTTCTTCAGGCACTAGTGTAAAAGTTAGTCTGACAGGCATGAACAGTCTGAACATGTTTTCTTTGTAATCAGAGTATATTTGCTTGACGCATTCTGCATCTTACACACAATATTAAATATCAACTACTAAGTAGGTTACTAAAATAGCTAAATTCAAATAAATAATTTTGTGTGTATCTTAATTTCTTTTAGAGAAGATTTTAGGAATTATTTTGATTTATTCATTTTTAACTTGAAGTATTTAAAATAATAATTTACTTAAAATCAACCACAATTTATTTAACAATGCTTTAATGTTTTATGAATTTAATTTATCTTTTTAAACTGCTACAAAATAAAGGCAGGAAAGAGAGTAATAGAAACACACACATATGTGAATTACCTTCATAAATACCGCAGATAGAGGGAGGAAGAAAGACAGCATCTAACCTTCCACACCGATACCCAAAATGCCACTAATGTCGTTTAAAGGGGAGAAGAAAGACAACTTCCGACCTTCCCCAACCCCTTCACGCAAAATGGGAAACTGTAAAATTTTTACACCAACTGTAAAAATTAAATGAATTAGACCAAAATATTTCAGTAGTCAATAAAGACTCGCTTCTAATAAGGACTTAACAATATATCATTTTTATATGCCGTGATAGTTGTGATATGAATAAGAATTAATATGAATTTTAATTAATGTTTGCTAATTTGCCACCATTGTTAATCTTTTTTTCTTCTTGTTTTGCCCAAACATCAGCAGTTGCCCTCACCCAACGTCTATGTCATTTTCTTCAGTTACTTGTGTTAGGTTGTGGAATATGTAATTATATGACTTGAAGATGTTGCTGGATATTGTATTAGATTGTTTGGATCAAGTAGCTTTCAGGCACCCTGATAATTGTTGAATCAAAATGACACATTTCGCCTCAACACCGTAGGGTAATGGTTAGCATATCAGACTGCCAGCTGCCTTGATGCGGGTTCAAACTACATCAGATTTCAATGTTATTTTTATAAATAAATTTTGTTTAATCACCTGTTCCGAGAAAGCTCCGGCTGGTATTTCTGTGAAAAATAGATGGATCAATTTTCAAAGATGTTGCCTTTGATTTCAAATGAAGACACTTTATCTGTGATTTACTGGATGAAACAGCATCACCTTTTAGCAAGTAGCATGAAATGTGACGGCTGTAATGAAAACATGAACTGGACAAAACATTCCTGGTCTTTGGACAAATATACATGGAAATGCCCGAATAAGAACTGCAACAAGCATAAAAGTAGAAAGTCCAAACGTTCTACTTCCTTTTTTGGTAAATCAAAGTTGACACTACAAATATGGATATTCGCAATTTATCTTTGAAGTGAACGACCTCAAAAAAAAAAAAATGCCATGGGACAGCTTAATGTTTGTAAGACAAGTATTGTAGAAATGTATGATCATTTTCGAAAGGTATGTGAATATTATTTTAACGATAACCCAGTACAACTTGTGTAGCAAAGTAGTACAGGGATAAAACAAATAGAGCATTTTTGCATGTTAGTATAATGCCTCAGAAAGACTTTGAGTTTTAAAAGGTCTTCCATGGAAAGTAGGTCACCATGGGATGAGGATAGCTTTGGTCAACAGGTGGATTGGCTGGGCAGAGGAACGGGGAAGTTTTTTGGAGGGAAATGAGTTAGCAGAACGAAGTCGGACAGGACAGACCTGGAAAGTCTAAGAACAGGCGTTGGGACTACTATGATCAGTAGGAGTTGACCACGGTACGATGAAGATGGGTGACTGAAGATGGGATGGGGGTGCGAGGGGTAGATGTAGGAAATAGTAATTCGCTTTGTTCTTCTCATTTTATCGGACAGTTTCTAAAAACTGCAAATAAATCGAATTACTAATAACACCTATTTTTCGCATTGCCTCGTTATCTTTCAAGATGAGCCATCTTCCCATTTTCAGTGGTGACCCGAAGAACCAACGCCTGAAGTCTCTTCAAGTGCCGGAGTTTCCACAACAGTATCTTGGCGGTGCAACACATGAATGCATCACGGTACACTTGGTGGTCCTGGTGTTGTTGTATGTGAAATAGATGAATCCTCTTTTCCCCATAATCTAAAACATCATCATAGAAGATTTTGCAGCAAGCCATTATGGGCAATTGGTTTGGTTGACACCAGCACTAAACCTGCTGTTGGATATATGCAGATAGTGGACAGGAGAAATGCTGAAACTTTACTACCTATTATTTTTTTTTTTAAAGTATTGCCTGGAACAACCATTCACAATGATCAATGGAAGCCATACAGTTGCATCCAGGAAAATTTTGGATTTCCTCACAAGACTGAACCATTCACATTTTTTCATGGATCAAAAAATAAAACTTCACACACAAAAAATAGAGAGCTATTGGAATCGTCAAAAATGTTATATTAAATCAATGCTTGGGTGTAGGAGAACTAATTTGGATCCTATTTAAAGGAATTCATGTAGCATCAAAAACACAGGCATAACACATTTTAAAAATTTTGTGACATCATTTCTTCACAGTATCCTTTGTAAAATAGTTATCTGTGTTTTGATTAAATAAACTTTTGATCAAATTAAAACTATGTATTTATTTATTTTTTGTGAAATATTTTTGGGTTAAAACAGTGATGGTGAACCTATGACATGCGTATCAGCAATGACACACCACAGGTTTTTAGTGGCCACGCGATGGACTTTTTAAAATTTCATTTTTATTAAACTCCTAGTTTTAAAATTTCAAGTTATATTTTATTAAACTCCTAGTTTTATAAATATATTTAAAAAATAGACAAGACACATAAAAGTACATAAGAAACATATACTTCTTCACTAAACAGAATCTTTACCATTTATATTTAAACTCTCTCAAAAAGTATAATAATTTAGTGAAGAAGTGTATTTTTCTTATATACTTTTATGTGTCTTGGGTACAATTGCAATTCGGTGGTTCATTACTTAGGAGACAGCCTTTTGGCTAAGATCAAAGTGTAGTATCTGTGCTTCAAAACCGCCATGGCCTCGCAGTTCAGAGAACCATGGCCCTATGGGGGGTCCTTGTGGCATGCTCGGGTATCGTTGCACAGGATATCTTGGCTAGCTGGTCGGGAGGCGATCACCATTAGCAAGCTCAGAATTCGTCCTGAGAAGCTTTTGGGATCTCCCCATCTTTATCCTGGTCCTCATGGCATTTGTCTCAGTGACAGGGATTTAGGATTCTCCCCGCTCAAATCTCTAGTCACGGGGACAAAACCCCTCCCACCTACTGAATTCGGCACTAAATGACCCACCAAGGGTCGATGTGCCGTTAAACAAAACAAACAAACATCAATCCATTAGACTTTCATTACCTCCAGGAATTTGTGAGTCAGTTTTGAGAAAAAACTAATTTTTAAAGGTCTTACTATTAATATTTACAATCAACTTATTATATAAATTCCAAAGAGTCACATTGAACAAAACTAATTTATAAAAATAATATCAAAGCAGTTAGCAGTCGGATATGCTAACCATTATCCTAAGATGATGGTTACTAAATGATCATAAAAATTTTAACTCTAATCGCTATAAAAGCCAAAACCTAGTTTTACTAAGAATAGTTAGATTGAAAGCACAAAAAATACTTTTTATTTTTCCGGGAGAAAGTATCTTAGTAACTTCGAAAATTTGTTAGTTTAAAAAACAAAAAAAACCCAACCTTCTTTTCCTATTTTTTTATTGAATGTAAGTAACTTTCAGAGATAGCACCCAAAGACTAGTGAACCAGTTCAGTATGGTTCCTTTCTTCGATGTCAACAAATGGAATTTGTTTATCTTGGTAAACACTGCTGACATTTCAGTGACGTCATACAGTGTCGGGGAAAAATGTGTCCGTTTCGATTCAACAATTTTCAAGGTGCCTGAAAGCTACTTGATCTGATTGTTTAGGCATGATATACTGGTGTCAGAAACTGTCAACATAGGTTTCTTCAGTTTTTAAGTGGGTCTGGCTGGCTAGTCATCTATTTATGTATGTGCTGTACATACAGGCCATATCAATGGAGCTAGAGGGCTGAAAATTTTGACATTTATGCCTTATGTCTAGAAAAAACGTTTTTGTTTTTTTTAACCCCCCCTCACCTAGATAGGTTTTCAGTTGGAGGGTTCAATTTGTAATATAAGTTTATGCTAAATTGGTCCATTAGTTTGTGTCTGGCAGCATTCACGCTTGTGATTTCTTTTTAAAATTCAGACTTTTTTAGTGGTCACTTCCCAACAAAAGGCGAGAGAAGTAACTTATTCATTGATCACCCTTTTTCCAATTTTTTTAATTGATCACCCCACAACATGACATGCTGCCAAAGATGGAGTGACTAACCCATCCTGTTTTTTTTATTGTTTAATCCCAAATGTAGAGAATGACATTTATCTATGTTGAAGCTCATTTGTATTCTCTCAAGAAACGAGAAAGATTACAGCAAAGAGAAAGATAAGTTTCAGTACTTGAGCTTTCATCCATTACACTGGTTTATTGCTGGGTTTAGGCTATTCATGTGTTCTCACATTTACATCTATGTATCTGGACCTCGATCAGCCCTAACCATTCATAGTAGAAACTTGAAATTTTGCACACGCACTCATCTCAATGAGTAGGGAAAACGTTCTTTTTTGTTTTTTGAAAATTTCCCCCTAAATACGTTTTTAGAGCGGGGTTCAATATGCAATGTAAGTTTATGCTAAATTGGTCACTAGTTTGTGCCTGCTTGCTTTTTGAAAATTCAGACCTTTTTTTAGTAATCACAACCCACCAAAAGGCGAGAGAAATAACTTATTCATTGATCACCTCTTTTTCAAACTTTTTAATTGATTACCCCCAACAAGGCAAATATAGGTGGCGGTGAGTCATAATTTCCCTGCACAGATACTACACTCAGATCCTAGGCAGAGGGTTGGGGAACATCACTTTCATCCTAGCACACAGATACTCTGATCCCAGGCAGAAGTGCCGATCCATGTGTAAATCCTGTTATTTGTTCAAGGTTGGCATTTGTGACCTTTCTCGTTTTAAAATGGCTGCTGGCTGAGTGGCAGCTGCTGATGGCGAATTTAAAGTCAAAGAAGCAGATAACAATTTCAACATGTTTTCACTTTTTAAATTCAAAATGGCTGAAGGACGTGTTCATTTACCAGAAAAATGAAATGCTCTACCTAAACGTGGTAGACCTGCTGCACCTACATCTATTGTCCCATTGCAAGTAACAAGAGATTTTTTTTACCTTAACTTGAAATTACATTCAGGGAGATGAAAGCCTAACCCAACTACCAACCCTGACCCCAAACCTACTAACATTAAAAAAATGCTGTTCTGCTTCTTTGACTTTAAATTTAACCGTTCATAGTAGAAACTTGAAGTTTTGCACACACACACACACACTCCCTTCAATGATTAGGGAAAATGTTTTTTTTTGTTTTTTGAAAATTTCCCTCTAAATACATTTTAGAGGGTGGTTCAATATGCAATGTAAGTTCATGTAAATGTAAATTCAGACCTTTTCTTAGTGATCACAGCCCAACAAAAGGTGACAGAAGTAACTTATTCATTGATCACCCCATTTACCAACTTTTTAATTATCACCCCCAACACAACAAATCTAGGTGGCAGTGATTCATAATTTCCCTTGGAATGCTAGTTTTCTAACATTTTGAAATTAATTTAGAGGAAATCTAAATTATTATGGAAGATTTTTTTAAATTAATGATTGATTAATCAACTAGAAGTGATTTTCATTTGTGTTTCTTGTCATTTTTTTAATGAGGACATTGAAAAGTTTTTTGGGAAACGCAAAAGGTAACAATAGCCAGAAGGTTCATTAAATTATTTATTAACATCTTGTATAATTTTGAATAAAGGAGAAAATGTCTTGCATCAATATGAAAACCAAGAAGCAAGGATAGTGTTGAAGAAAGTAATGGATAGGAAGACAGCAAAACATTAAATAAATTATTATATTTTTTGAGAGTTTAAATATAAATGGTAAAGATTCTGTTTAATGAAGAATTGTATTTTTCTTATATACTTTTATGTGTCTTGGGTACAATTGCAATTCGGTGGTTCACTACTTAGGAGACAGCCTTTTGGCTAAGATCAAAGTGTAGTATCTGTTCTTTGAAACTGCCATAGCCTTGAAGTTCAGGGGTCCTTGTGGCATGCTCGGGTATCGTGCTGGGAGAAGTTGCACAGGATATCTTGGCGATCACCATTAGCAAGCTCAGGATTCGTCCGGAGAAGCTTTTGGGATCTCCCCCCCACCCTTATCTCGGTCCTCGTGGTATTTGTCTCAGTGACAGTGATTTGGGTTTCTCCCCCCCAAGTCTCTAGTCACGGGGACATGGGATCCCCCCCTACTGAATTCGGCACTAAATGACCCACCAAGGGTCGATGTGCCGTTAAACAAAACAATCAAATTACTTAGGAATATGGCTTCGTTGCTAAGAGCAAAGTGTAGTATCTGTTTTTATCAGCTTAATATCTGATACGTCCCCAATGTATGGACTTCGATATTAAACGGATTGGCACTTCTATAGTAGACTGGTTTCTAACCCTAAACCTTCACGTGCGTGTTGTCAGGTTAGAACAACTTTGACCTTAAAATAAATTGAATTACATTGTTTCTTCTTTACACACAGACTGTGGTTTAAGTCATTAAACATCGGGGACATATCAGATATTTGGCTCTTAGCTACGAACAGATACTACACTTCAATCTTAGAGAAGCCGCATTTCTGTTTTTTGAATGAATATGACCTTCATTTCTTCGGGAAATTTTTCATTTTTGGGAAAAATTAAATTTCATCTGCAAATAAAAAATGATTATTTAAAACAGTAACAAAAAAAATGGAAAATAAAATGGAAATATTTATAATTCCGAAAATAAAACTAAAACAAAATTCCATCGTTTTTAATAATCATTTTTTTCCCAGATAATTAAACTTTCGTTGATATATTTTATTTTATCTTTTTAAATAACCGTATTTAGACATAATTTTCCTCAAAATGTTCTAACAAAGACGATCCAATCGGCGATTCAATTTTTCGCCAAAAAAAAATGAAGGTCATATTGAATGTTCATTCAAAAGAAAAATACACTACTTCACAAAACCGAATCTTTACCATATAAACTGTCACTTACTTAGTAACCTTTTTAGAAAAATGGTCAATTTTTTAATTAGCCAAAAAAGTAATGAATACTGATTACTTAGTCACTAAGTGCCTTAAACTAAAAACAAACTAAACACTTGGCGATCACGTAGTTTTGCGTCCAAAATTATCAGTTGTTATGGTGAGGGCACTCGATCAGTCAGAACAACAAAATACAAACTAGTGTAAATCTAATTTTTTTTAAATATCCAATGTAGTGTTTACTTTTATCTTACTTATGGATTTCTTTTACACTTTGTTTTTATTAGATTTGATATCTGCTTCTCCTTACTTAGTATGTTGTTGTAACAGTGGCAAAGTAGAGGGCCCCCACCCTTGAAAATTCGAGACGCTAAAACTACAATGATATAAGCCAAACCCGTTTGTAACTACTTGCTAAAAACAGTAAACTAAAACTGGTTTATAACAGATATTAAGCAGTTAAGAACAGATATTACACTTTGACCTTAATAAAAAAAGGCCAAGAGAGAAGATACATTTCTTTCTAACGGGACCACACATGTACAATTCATTGACATGATGCTAAAAAAAGAATAATACCATAATTCATGTTTTTGCAAAAGCATTCAAATTTAGATCCCAAAACAATCGTCTGTCCATAACTGTGTCCATTTATTTGAAAATCAAAAACACAAATTAATATATTTTTAAAGAATTACTGTACTTGTTTATATTTAGTTTTGTTCTTTAACGTTAAAGTTTAACGTACCGAGGTAGGTAGGTCGATGGGTAGGCGTTGGTACTCACCTCTTTTACGGCCGTTTTTGTAAGCAGCAGTTGTTGAAGAAGAAATCGAAAACGGTCGGGTATCACCTTTATAATTAAACAAGGCGGTAGATCCACCCCAAAGTCTTGTCAGGCCCGGGTATTGTCTAATATGTGGGGCAAGTTTGATTTGTGTTTCAGCAATTAAACCCAGAAGTCTTAGTCCTTGTTTGGAATACATTGTTTGTTGTGGTCTAACTCGAACTAATACAATTATATAATTTAAAAAGTTACACTACTACTACCACTACAGTAACAGCACCTAAAAGTAAAAGCACTCTCAAAGGTTAAGAAAGTCCAGTTTTTAACGGTAATCACACCAGTTGTGCTTTAAGTTCTTCTTTTTTAGAATTGCTAATTTTAAAATGAAAACAGCAGTGATTTCTGGAGGAAATTTCATAAGACATCTTTTTTTTTCTGGGGTTAAATGTTCGATCCGCGACCGGCATTTCAAACTACAGGAAAAAATAGAACACACGGACTTTCCTTAAGAAAAAGGCGTGTACTGTCTGTGTCGGCTAGCAATTACTTTTGCGGACCTTCAAATCAAGAGTGTGCAGAAAGTACTGTTAAGGAGTGGACAATAGTATTCTAAGTCTGTCTCCCCATTTGTAGGGGTTCTTTGATCACACGTGCGTATTGGGAAGGAAGGTCGATATGGGCCGACTTTTACTGTTCTGTTACTACGTGCTCCAAGGCAGACGGTCACGTACTAAAAATGTTCCTCCTAAAAATAAGTCAACCTAGAAAAACACACGTATACAGTCAGTCATACATCGACTTACTCCAGACCGATCGAAGATACGTCTCCACAAGAGCTTAAAACTCATTAACTGCGGATGACGGGAATTTTCGTCATGTCCTTGTTCGATTGCTAAAGTTTAAATGTTTGTTTCAAGTTTTCCAGAGATGGAAGACGAGAAGGATAAGGTAAAAGTAAAAGAGCAGACACCTTGTTGGGTTGGGTTGAGTTAAATTACTTGGTGAAAGAAACCAAACGTAATGGATGACATTTGTTCTGTTCTCTTCGGAAAGTGAAAAGCAAAAATGTATGTACAATAAGAGGTTTAGGTTTATGTATGTGTCATGGCATTATGTTGTGTAGTGCGTGCGTATATTTCACTTCATACAATAATGCATTTTCCCTGAGTAAATCTAATAAATAACAAATGAGACAGAACCTTTCGAACATCAGTCGTCTGCTCAACAATTAAGCCGAGCCCACTATGGAAGTGCGACTAAAATATACATCGTAGATTACTATTGTCTTTTTCGTTAGTCCATACCATACTAAATATAAATAATTATAGCTATTACAGCTCACCGTATTTTCGTTTGCTAAAAATGTAAATAGAAAAGTTAAAAGCCTCTTAAACAAACTGACCTTTGCCCTAACTGACTGACTGACTATCCCATACACTCGTTTATTATCACTCGATAAAGATAACAACCGATTTGCCGAAATGTCCTTAACTTTTTTCTATTTGCATTTATTTACTAAACAAAACTACGGTGAGCTGTAATAGCTATAATTAGTGGCAACTAATGAAAAAGACCACCCGTAGATTTTTACAAACACACATATCGACAACTGCTTTGTGTTTTATTTTTTAAATTTTATTTTATTTATTTATTTATTATTTAAAAAAAAAGATTTT
>VCCN01002734.1:469895-479981 GCA_006491835.1 Architeuthis dux | reverse complement strand
TATATGTGCCTTGGTGCCCCGAGCGAGGATTGAAACCGGTCCACCCTATTTTGTATCATTGTTTTATACAGTGTTAACATTGTTGTTGCACTATGATCAATGAATGCACTAAGCATCCATGCTGACATTTGTCTAGCTTTATCATATATTATGTTTATATGAGGAGTCCATGAGACTTCTGGGGTTATGTGTATTCCAAGGCCTCTCACAATGGATTTTGATTCTATAATTTGTCCGCTTTCTGTTTTATATTCATAATACTGTTTTATGAATGGGAGTTCCATTATGGGTTTAGGTTTCGGAGTTGAATGGGATAAGAGTTCAAATTTATGTTCATGGAGTGACATGTTGTTTTCTTTGGACCATTTAGTTGAGCTTGTAATTGCAGCTTGAAAGATGTTTACATCACTTGCTTTGGCTATTTTTCTTTTAATGTGGGTGTCATCTGCAACACTACTGGCTGTACAGTCTTGAATACATGTTTCTAGATCATTTATGTACACGAGAAACAGAATGGGTCTCAAGAGAGTCACCCTGTGGGACTCCACTCTGTACCTGAGCTTCAAAAGAATGGGTTCCTTGAATTACAACAGTACCGTCGTCTATTTGAAAGGTATTCACTTATCCACTGATGCAACTGTCCTTCAATTTTATATGCTTTCAGTTTCTCTAGCAATATCTGGTGAGTGACCTTATCAAAGGCCTTTTCATAATCTAGATATATCATATCAGTGCCCACATTGTCCAGTTGGTTGCACAGTATACTGTCTATATGTGCTAAAAGTTGGGTTAGGCAGGATCTACCTTTTCTAATCCTATGCTGATTTCTACACAACAGCTGATTATCTTCAAGATAACTTCACTATCTTGATGTGGATAACTCTCTCAAAGATCTTGATCAAATGAGAAGTAAGGCTGATGGACCAATAGTTTGCTGGGACTGCTATACTGTTCTTCTTATCTATAAATGATTCATACAAAAAGTAATTAGTTATTTGAATTCCTGATTAGATTCTCTAAGCACACATAAATAACCATTCAATGCCTAAGTCGCCAAAGTTGTGGACTACTGGTGTTCATAAAATCCAGACATAACAGTAGATGAAGTAGTGTTCGCATTATGAAATATGAAACTCAGTAAAGCTCCAGGCGAGAATGGCATAACGACAGAGCTTCTAGAAGATGCAGCAGAGATCTTGCACAAAGCACTAGCACAGCTATTCACACAATGCATAAGAGAAAGAAAGGTTCCTAAAAACTTCTGTCTAGGAATAGTGATCCTACTCCGCAAGAAAGGAGATATGCATGACCTTGGCAACTGCCACCCTATTACACTATTACCTAACATATATAAACTATTCACAAAAATAATCACAAACAGACTAACAGGCACTCTAGATGAAAATCAACCATGCGAGCAGGCAGGCTTCAACAATAGATCACCTACATGCTGTGACGTTATAGTAGATGTGCGACCTGTTAATTAGTTTTAATTAAAGCCTGCATTAAAGAAATTGGTAATTAAGTTAACACCAAAATGTTCTCACGGTCAGAAAAAGCATATAATTCCATCTAGGCTATTTCGGGTCAACAGCCAAACACAATCTCAGAATTTTAGGAAGTTACCCCATGCTGCGATTTTCGTATGGACATCACACTTTGATAGCAAAGCAATCCGATAATGGATTCGGACAGCTTATCTAGAGAAACTGAGACAAGAAGTCTGAGAAAAAAAAAGACAGTACCAAAATTAACAGCGGGAGTTCAAGATAAGTCAGAAATGATGACGGATGACAAAGCCAGCATAGTTTAGTGATGGATGGCCTATCTCACAAGAAGCAGAAGAAATGACTGGCTTACCACGGATCAAAGATTTGATTATAGATAATACTTATTAGTGAAAGGAGGAACCAAAAACAAACAGGCTTAAATAAAGGACCCATTTTCATTGTTAGTCATAGAGTGATTTTGCTGGCCAGTGATCGGTACACGCTGGCCGGGCGTGCGTAAAGTTAATTAGGCATGACCCAAAATTTGCCTAAGATTTCTCTCTCTCTCCCTGTATTGAACTTTGTCATGTATTGTAATGTATTGTAATGTATACGCTCCCTTTTTCCCTGCGCGATGGGTGAGATGTAAACAGGCTGTATTCTAGAAACTGCTAGATGTCTTCATATGTCAAAATATGAAAAATAAACATACATGAGAGACAATTTGTTTCATCCTTCGATTGCATGCTGTCTTGTGCAGTTCCTGCATCTACTAACACTATGTCTGCATGTTAATAACAACAATAACATGATTACGCAACAATGCAATAAATCTAATTGAAAAATCCTCAGAATACAACAAACCACTCCCTTTGGTCTTTGTAGATTATGAGAAAGCATTTGACTCGGTAGAACACAATCGAGAAAAAGGTGTTAATGAAAATTACATACAAATCACCCAAAACATATACGAAAATGGCACTGAAATAATTAGATTTGACAGATCTAAATAGAGAAAGTAAAAAAGTAGGCTTAAAGATGAACAGAACAAAGACAAAAATAATGTTCAACGATGAAGTCCCCAAAAAGATCATAAAAATAGAGGGAGAGACTCTAGAAGAGGTTGATGAATACATCTACCTAGGTAATAAAGTTACATAAAGACCACGACAATGAAATAAAATAATGCATAACGATAGGTTGGAAAGCATTTGGTATGAATAAAGACATTTTGAAGAGCACCTTGCCAATGTGCTTAAAGCGTAAAGTATACAACAGTTTCATAATGCTAGCCATGACTTAGAGCGTATACATCAGCCACCTCCATTGTCACTACAAACACGGATGCAAAACATGGAAATTAACAAAACGTGCTGAAAACCAACTTAGAATCGCACAGAGAGCCATGGAAAGAGAAATGCTAGGGATAGCTCTAAGAGATAGAAAAAGATCAACATGGATCAGAGGGAGGATTAGAGCGAAGGATATTATACAAATAATTAAGCAGCAAAAATGGAGATGGGCTGCCCACCTAGCAAGAAGAGATGACAATAGATGGGTGAAAAGACTAACCGATCGGTGCCCATGGAACAGTAAACAAAGTAGAAAAGGGATGAGATAGAAAAGTTTGCTGGTAAGACGTGGCAGAGGTTAGCACAATCTAGGTCGTCATGGAAGGAGATGGGAAAGGCCTTTGTCCAGCAGTGATGATTATGATTACCATAAACACATCTAGGTAAGAAGTTAAATAGAAGTAGCCATATTGCCAAATTTAGCCATTTTATAGCTAACATTCCCAAACCCCAGTTAAGCAAGGATAACCTTTAATAGCATACTAGTAAAATATGCAGTTCTTTTTCTTCTCTGTTTTAAAAAAAAAATTTTCATCTTAAATTTAAATAAAGTTTTCTGTTTTGTTAAGAAGGGCAAGATAAGATCCGTTTACGACTATGTCGTTGTTAGGTTCGATTTTCCTTTTTATTTTGCAGCAGTAGTTGTGAACCTGGTTTACGGCATCCGTCCGGTGTCAGCAGCGCTCAATACAAAGCATGGAGGCAGGTCAGTATTTGAAATCTTATATTATTACATCGTTTTTATCTTTTTTTGTGTTAATAATAGATAATCACGTTGCTTTCTTTTGAATGTATGCAAAGGTTTTAGGGGAATATATCACCAAGAAAGATTCACAATCTTTCTTGGTCGAATAGATTTTCCTCATTTTTATTTTTCATTTCATGAAAAGAAAAAAAAAACCCGGCGAACAACTCAATTATTTTTATTAAGGCGCACTTAAAGCCTAATCACAAAAAGGAAATGTTTTTCGATTTTTTTGTTTAAAAGATGGATTGATAATAGAAAAAAAAAGGTTATGTTTGCAGTTTTATCTTTCTTGAGTATATTAAAAACGGTTTAGACCATTTCTTTCCTCCCTTTTAATAAATGCAGAAGAAAGAAAATAGTTAAATCCAACTCATTTTTTAAAAAAAAAATTCGACGCCACGTGAAAATTCGTTTTCATATCTCCGTGTTGTACAGAGTTTAGTAAGAGTGAAAAATCCAGGTTTAAATCTTTAAAATCTGTTGAAATAATTAATTACCGTATTTACTCGTGTATAATGCTAGAAATTTAATGTTAAAACATCCGGGTCAAAATTGGAGGAAACATTTTAATACTGTTGTAAGTGTATAAAATAAAATAACATATTAGTGATTTTTAGATACAATAATGGGGGTCGTCTTTATCGACTATTCGAGATATTGTTTCTTTCTTCAATCCAGTGATTGTAATTTAATAAAAACGTTTTAAAGTTTAATTTTTTGTGACTTGTTTGGTAAATATCTTAAACACTAAAAAGGGGGTAAAATTAAATTTTCCATTTCTTAATCTTTAGCCAATTTCTGATGACTAAAAAAACAAAGAATGCGTATGGCTGTTTTATTCATTCATGAAGAAAAAAAAGTTCGGTTTATTTGATTATTTTTTGCTGTTTTCAGTTCATTAAAGTAAATACATTCCGTTTATACCTTTTTTATGCTTTAAAGTTAAACATCGTTTTATTCATCCCTTGAAAGCTTAAATGTGTTTTCTTATCCACAATTCAATTATTGTATGCAAATAACTTGCTGTACTTTTTTTTACATTTAAAGAAATGTGCGCGATTTAGTTTTTCATGTTGGACCCTTTTTAAGGCAATTAAAAAAAAAATATCCCCTTTTTAAGTTAAGTTTATCAAGTGTATCAATTTTTTACAAACAAAACAAAGCTTTACCTCATTATTATTTAAAAAAAATTTTTTTTACTACTTTTTATCTTCATCTTAATTTTATTAGCAAAAAGTTGCGGTAAAAAAACACTGAAAAAAAAAAAAGATGAAAAAGTAGTCATTGAAGAAAGAAAAAATAATTTATAGGTCTACTTCATCTAATAAGAACTTTTTAAAAAAATTTTTTTTAAACCCGGAAAGATTTACTTGTTCACAATTTTAAAAAGTGGCCGTTGTTAAAATTTTGGACATTTCTGTAGTCCCTATTTTATTTATTTATTTATGCTCTCTTTCTTGTCCTCACCAAAAGCTAACTTTAAACCGTAATTTTAAAGTACGGAAGTCTAAAAAAAAAAGGTGGGGGGCTTAGAAATCCTAGTTTCCGGGTGTAAAATGGAGATAACTCCTGTTAGCCTTAAAATTAACTACGGCTTACAGGATTCTCCCTGGACTTGCCGGTTTAGGTTGCTTTTTTTTCTCCTGTTATGTTCAAGTAATTGGATATCCCGGAATTAAGCCACATATTCAAAAACATCTGCATTGGCTAAACCGTATTTTAGCGTCCCAAATTGTTGCGCATGCTTTCCAGTTCATTTTGAGTTTCCCACGAAAGTGAAATTATTTTGATAAAAATACTCTATTATACTAATGTGATGTAAAAATAATAAATTATTTTAAATTTATATCAATTTGCTGTTCATGAAGAAGAAAAATCTTATGAATAGATTCATGTGGAGAGAACATGTAGAAACAAACATGTGGTTTTATCACAGAAAAATATCTGGTGTAATTTCTTATTTAAAATCAAATTAATTATAACACTAACCGTTTTTCATTTTAACTTCAAAATTTGTGAAGAAAAAGAAAAAAATATTTTGAATTTAACGCGGAAAAGGTAACGATTGCTTAAAATTATTTGTTTTGTTTCTATTCGTGTTCATTCGTCAACTTAAAATTAAATTAAACATTTAAAATTCAAATTATTTTGTGCCCCTTTGTAAATTTCCACTCAACCAATTCCCCTAAATTGAATTAACGTTTAAATTCAGAAATGGCCTCAACTAAGGTGAGTAAACATTGCATTACAGTAGTATCTGCAATTCCTGGTCCTAACGACCAATTTCTCCATGCACGCTTATGCAATGTTAAGTGACCTGTCATGAACAACCACCTGCAGAACACGACTGGCAAAATTACCCTACAAACGACCACATGTACGGTCAAAAAATGCCTTTCTCCATAACTTTTCAGGACGTCATGCTCAAGTTGATTTAAAATTCAACGACCTGAAACAGGTTGTAGCAGAAACCCGATCTGTTCCTTTATCTAAAATCAACATAAACATAACATTTTATTTCAACAAACCAAGGGTTAATTTTTATTGTTTACGCTCGTAAAGTGCGGGCTTCCATTCAAACTTAAAAGCCTTGCTTTCAATTAAATTCATGTCTCTTTATCGTACAGGGATTCGCAACTAAAGCAATGCCCGAGTCGCATTTACGATCCGTTGCCGATTGGATTTCCTCAAGTTGGTGACTGTGACATGAGCGTGCTTACGATACAATTGAGTCGACAATTGAATCATAAGAATAGAAACATTCCTACTGGTCGTGGGTCCTAGCCAATGAGAAGCGAGAATAAATTTAACATTACTTCCTTTTCAACTAAATAAAAATGGCTGCCTATGGAAATATACTGCTAAAATAGGGAGCTAGATTTTGATTCAAAATGCATATTTCACATTTTTTACATGAAAATTTAGATGTTTTTTATATTGTAAAACTATCACATTGATAAAAAGCAATCGTACATTGAATTAGAAAATTGCTAATATAGTTTTGTATTAAAATAAATTATTTGCTTTTATTTTTTCCTGAATTTTTTGTGTTTATATCTAAAATATTGTTAACGCAGGAGAAAAAGTTTTTGTTTGTTAAATAAATAAAAATTGGTTTTGCAAATGGTAAATAACTTATGGATTGGTGAGTATAAAAAATTAATTGCGAAAAAATCTTTATTTTTGAATATTTGACTAGTTATCATTGTTTTGAATAAATAAAATAAAATATTCGATTAACATGTGGTCTTGTAATGCGAGTCTAGTCGTAGCGACATAAGTACGTAATGTCTCCGTCATCGATTCATGTTTTGTTTTTTAAATCGTCGACTTCTTTGTAAAAACCGACCTGAGTTCAACTATGATTCAGTCGGTGATGATTGGATTGTAGTATGACCAGAGTAGCTTCACTTCTAACTTTTTTTTACCCCCGCTTCCTTCTCCTCTTTCTTTATTTTTTCATCTCTTCGCTGACACTTCGCAACATATGTATCTAAATATTTGTCAAAAGGTGACCTTCCCGTGAGGTGTCAAATTATTTTTGTAATTGTTTTTATTTTCGGTGAATTTCAAAAATGATATAGATTTTATTTATGAGTAAATGTGATATCTTCCCTGGGACTAAAATTAACTAAAATTGTTTTTCGGGGTGGTTAAAATTATTTTTTGTGATGGTTCGGGGAAAAGTTAGTCTGGATCCCTGATTGGAGTAGTTAAAAAAACATTACAATAAAAAGCAACAAAAATAGATACGGAAAACTTGTCAAAATATGTAATTGAGAAAATACCTCCTTTCCAAATAACTTGAGTTTAAACTCCAGTGCAGTTTCCAATTCACTTAACCATTTTTGTCTAACACAGCATCTTAGTAATTCTTTTTCTGATTGATTGATTTTTCAGCACAAGAAACCCTTTCTGAGAATGTTCTCAAAGAAGACAAAGACGATGGTGTTGAAAAAGACACTCCTGAAATTGTAACAAAAGATAGTGATGTTGAAAAAGACGCTCCTGAAATTGTAAAAGATGACAACACTGAAGACAAAGAGACGAAGCCCACTGATGAGGCAAATGAAAAAAATACCACGGACAATGACAAAGTAAGTCCACCATTTTATTTCTCTTGTATACAGTTGATTATTTGGGTTTTTTTTTTTTTCCTTTTTTGCTCATTTTTATATCTGGTGTTCTTGCCAATGGTTAACTGTTTCCTCCCTAAGAGACCAATTGGATAAGTTCCCTGACTCCCTTTGTCTAACAAAGTGCCCTGAAACTAATCAAACAGCCTGTTGCTGACCCCCAAAAAATACAATGGGCAGTAAATAAATTGCTATATCTTTTAATATTAGATGTACGCTTACTAAATGTATCACTTCTAAGTCTGAAATAACACCAGCAAAAAGATATTATTGATTGGTCTTGTCATGATTTAAATTTAAACTTTTAAAAAAAATTTTTTTTATCAAAATTTCTTTTCGTTTATTTTCAATAATATTTAATAAATTATCTATAAACTACTTAGCGGTATCAGGTAATTGTGTAGCTAGTCCAGGAATGTCCGTAAAATCATCAATATTTACGTTTTGCAAGTGATCAGTTCACAGAACTTTATTTAAGTTCATCTTTAATCAACATTCGTTGTTTATTTTCAAATAATAATAAATTATTATCTATAAACTGCTTAGCAGTATCAGGTAATTTTGTGCTGGTACAGGAATGTCCGTAAAAGCGATCAGTCCAAATCGAGTGATCGCTACGTGTTCCGGGAGCGTTTTTTTTTTTCTTTTATATTAGACCCATGTTGTTTTCAATGAGTTATGTTTATATAAAACTGAAATAGTTCTCTCCCTTGCACTGTAGTTATAAAAGCAGATGGGACACATTGTGTTGGAAAATAATAACACTATTTATTACATATAAATGTGTAACAATCAATTACTGAAATTTACAAAAAAAGGTGTTATAATATTTTATAACGTACTCTCAGGACAGTATGTGGCTGAAGAAGAAAAATAATATAAGTTTTCAGTTTGTGTGATTACACAACTATTTTTAAAAAAAACACTGGAAACCATGTACGATTAATACATGGGGAAAAGTTGTCAAGAAAATTATGTATTCATGCTTTTACTATTATAGTTATTAGTTATGTAGGCCAATTGTCTAATAGATTGGTTATCTTCGTTGTATGAGCATAAAATGTATGATTACGCAATATTTCTTTAGAATTAATGAAGTGACTGCATTTGACGAATAGTAATGCCAAATGAGTGAGGATAAACGCTTTCTATTGATACAATCGTTGCTTAGAAATTAGTGTTTGCTAATTTTATATTTAAAAGAATACTGTTGCAACGTATTAATATTTAAAATTCAAGTAGATCAGTGTTTTATAATTTGAATTTAACTGGAAACGCCATGTGTCCATGCCTATTGCGTATCGTGCCTGAATTCGTGACAGAAAATGAAAGATTAGCTAAACAGTCTGTTCCTTCTGAAACATTAGCTTTTTCTGTAGCAGAATTGGGTTTTCATTCTCAGTCTAACTTTGCAACCCAAGGAGCATTATTCAGCACATTTTGTATGGTTTTCCTGTCTGGACTTCTGTAGTAGATTTCATATCTCGAATTAAGCACGGATATAACCCTAGACCTAAATAACATGAAAACTACACAAAGCCCAACAACAAGCCATTATATGTTAATATAAAATCTAACCATCCACCATCAATAATAAGAGATACCCAACTCTATAAATAAAAGATTAGCAAGCAACTCTTCTAACAGGAAAGTGTTTAATAAACATATTGCAGAATATCAAAAGGCATTACAAAATAGTGGATACAATAATTTTGAACTAAAATATAATGAGGAAAGAAATGGAAAAAATAGGAATAATAATCAAAAGGAAAATTAAAAAAAACAGAACTAACAGAAGCAGGAAAATACTATGATTCACTCCCCCTTTCAATAAACATGTGAAAACGAATGTAGGAAAAAGATTTATAGAACTAGTTAAAAAAACACTTCCCCAGGAAAAATAAACTGCACGAAATACTAATAACATAAAATTAGGATACTCATGCATGGATAACATGGGAAAAATCATAACCAGCCATAACAACTATATTAAAAGACAACTTGAAAAGAAAACAGAACAAGATAACCGAAAAGAAATGTAATTGTAGAAACCCAAACGAATGTGTAGTGAATAATAAATGTCTAATCAGAGAAGTGGTCTACAAGGCTAAAATATCAACACTGGAAAACCCAAAAGAGGAAAAGACTTCAGATTAACAAATCCTGAATTCAAAATTAGGCTGGCAAATCATAAGGCATCTTTCAAAAACATACATAGAAAGACAGACACTGCGCTATCAACTTACTACTGGAAGTTGAAGGATAAGAAAAAAAACACCAGTGATTACCTGGACATTAATAAAACGTGCAAAACTTTAAAACGCCAGGTGTAACTTATGCTTAGAAGAAAACTTGCAAAT
>VCCN01002734.1:455858-467858 GCA_006491835.1 Architeuthis dux | reverse complement strand
TTTTTTTTTTTTTTCAAGAAGGCATCCATCTTCTTCATTTAATTTTGTATATTGTTTTGTTTTAGGAAATATGTTGCAGAAGATTAATGATGAGAAAGGGCGTGATCACAATATCACCGTTCTTGACTTGTGTTCTGGTAAAGGAGGCGATATTCTCAAGTGGAGAAAAGGGAGAATTAATAAACTGGTGTGTGTTGGTAAGTAGGTCTTTACTTATTGCTCTCTGTTTTAACACTTTCCTTTCTTTTGTTGGTATGCTGCCTTTTTGAAGGCGACAAAACAAGACTTATGCTAGATAGTATTTACTGTCGTATTGCCATTGAAAGCCAAAAGGACCTGTTAATTTTATTTTTTATGATTATTTTGGGTCACGGTTTTTTTTCTTATGTCTGGAGTTCTTGCCAATGGTTAAAAATAAAGTTTATATAAAACTGAAATAGTAGATTAGAGTTCTCTCTCTTGGACTGTATTTATAAAAGCAAATGGGACACATCGTGTTGGAATAACACTATTTATTACATGTAAATATGTGTTAAACAATCACTGTAGTTTGCACAAAAAAAAAGGTGTTATAAAAAATAATATAAGTTTTCAGTTTGTGCGATTACACAACAATATTTAAAAAAAACACTGGAAACTATGTACGATTAATACATGGGAAAAGTTGTCAAGAAAATTACGTATTCATGATTGTACTATTATAGTTATTAGTTATGTAGACCGATTGGCTGATAGATTATTTCATTCTTCCCTTTCTTTTGTTGGGATGCTGCTTTTTGAAGGCGACAACACAAAAGACTTGTGTGCTAAATAGTAATTACTGTCGTATTGCCATTGACAGCCAAAAGGACCTGTGATCGTGGTTGACTTGATTACCCATTACTTTTTCTTTTAATGATTTTTAGAAACTGTCAACATAGGTTTATTCAGTTTTTAAGCTGTTCCGGCTGGCTATGTATGTATGACGCATACAGGCCGCACCAATGGATTTTTTTTAACCCCGGCAACATAGGTTTTTAGTGGGGGGTCAATTTACAATGTAATCTTATGCTAAATTGGTCCCTTAGTTTGTGACTATGAACATTAGGTCTGGGCAAAGTCTGGATACATATAAACGTCAGAACCTGTCTGTTGTGGGTAGTAGTTTTAAAGAAAAGAATATTACCAAGTTTTAAAAAAAAAACTAAAACAATTTTGTGTGCAAAATTCTTTCTGCTTGCACTATTAGAAAGGTAATGAAAGAGTGCACAGGTTATAGTTTCCTTTCTACTTTGCAGACATTGCTGAAACGTCAGTAGAGCAGAGCAAAATGCGTTATAAGGAAATGCAAGACAGAAACCAAAACAGCCGACAATCCATCTTTAAGGCTGAATTTTTGACTGCTGACGTTACCAAGGTGAGTCCTCGTTTACAGCTCTACAAACCTAAGTCAGAACAGTGTGCACAATGAAAATAAGAAAACCTGTCACTTAGGCTGACAGGAGACTGGGCATGTGGGCATTTTTAAGGGCATTCAAAATTGCCTTTTTATTATTTATACCATTCAAATATTTTATCCGTCTAAGTTGTATGAGTATGTCTAATTGGGCCATATTTTGTTTATTCCTGCACACTCTTTGTGGAGCATAGGGGCACAACCATTCTGTCAGTTTCAGTAGCAAGCAGGTTTTATTTATGGAGTGGAGTTGCTAGCCCAATGCCCAACCTTCCTGCTTAACCTGGGCATGGGACCAGTCTAATGAAATACACTCAGGTCGTGTATTTGCACGTTTTGTGGATAGTATTGGGGTGGGTCCAAAACGCCATATCATGTTTGCAGGGCTAGGAAATAGGTCAAATGGCTGACCACGGGGAAACAAAAGGAATGTGTTCGACCAACCAGAGTGGTTTAAGGGTGTGCTATGATTTCAAATCAGTCCGGCACGCAAGAGTGAGGGGGGGGGGTGTGGAAACAAGCTATGGGGCTTGGCTCCTCAGCCTGTCAGGGTGAGGGAGGAGAAGGAGGAAGAAACCTGATTTGAACTACTATCATCACGCTAGTTGGTCACCTTCGGTAAAGCAACTAGGAACAGAATTCAATACTCCGAGGGATCTGCGAACCGGCCCCGCATCGAAGTTATCAACAGAAATAAAAGGAACACACATTTTACTTGAAATCAAATTTTGTCGTCTTTCTCCCCAGCAACATGGGGAGAGCGTTTTCTCCGGTATGGACAAAATGTTTTATTTCCACATATTTATCTCTCCTGCAAATGAGCAACGCAATGACGACACCTCTCATACCTCGAGAAGAAATGCAGATTCTTCTACACCAGCTATGGCAACTGCCAAGCTGTAGGTTTTTTTTTCTCTTAGATGGACTGCTTTACAGGGCTAAAGGACTCCAACTGCCTGGCTATTTACCCATAGCTCGGAGGGGGGGGGGAGAAGTGGATTCATGCCTTTCCAAAGAGTATTAGTGTGAAGTGAACATAAACAGCTTTTGCGATTCCACTCAGTTGAGCGCGTCTACATCGTTGAATGTGAATGAATACTTGTGAAACAGAACAATGACTGCGTCATATAGTTTGCAGTATATTTCATCCCATGAAGCAAAGCAAGTAGATCTATAAATGGTTGTTCCACTTGGCCTGTCTGCTATACTGATCACCTCCTAGATGAATTGTAATTAGTTGACTAACCAAATACTTTTCATGGTTACAAAATTTGTCAACCTTAAACACTCGAACAACTATTTTAAATACATGTGCTTTGGTACATTTTCATACTTATTTGTTTCATTGCAAATGTAGAAGGTGTCGGTTTGTTATATATATATATATATATATTTTCTTTTTTGAAAAAAAATATTTTGTTAAGAAATATTTGAACAAGATTAGTTATGCTTATTTAGAAAAAGTTTTCTCCATGATAAAAATCTGTGTCATTTACCTCTGCCTTGAAGTTGAAAGAGATATATGTATTCACTTGTTTGTCTACACAATAACTCCAGAAGTTCTCAATGAAATTTTGTGGAAGAGTAGGCCATGGGATGTGTGTTTTTTTTTTTTTTTTTTTTTTTTTTCTTCCTTCCTTCCTTGATCAAGAGATATTTTTATAATTCTGCAGGAAAAGAGATTAATAAAAGGGCTAACTTTAAATTTCAAGGGTAAGAAATGTAAAGCGTCTTGTCTCTTAAGAGACAACTCCAAAAGGAGTATGGAGCCCGTTGACGAAGACCCGGTTTCTGTTGCATGCGTCAGCTTAGTAATCCTTGCAAATTTCAAGTCTGGTCACGATCAGGACTTTATTCCTACAAGATCTTTATGACGACCCCGTTGGCAGGATGCAAGTCCACCGAAGGGACATCTCCACCCTAATCGCACAGCTTAGAGTGTACTCAATTAGCTGCTCAGTGCACAGGGTAAATATGTCCTACGGAAGAGTTTTCCACTCTTCGCTCATGCCGGGAATCAAACCCGGGACCTTCTGCGTGTGAGGCAGACATGCTAACCATTACACCATCTGAGCAGACCGATTTCAAGGAAAGTAGCACAATATTTATAGATTTAGATTTGTTCTTTAAATTTTTATTTTCATTCAGTTTTTAGTTAATGTACAGCATTGGTAAAAGTCTGCACCCTCTGTTTGCTTTCTAGGTCATTTTATTTCTTTTTTTTTTTTAAGTGTTGTTATAACAGAATTATATGAAGTTTTAGAAATTCACTAATACAAAGAACTTTTTTTTTTTTTTTTTTTTTTCAGCAAAGACTGAAGGAAATGTATGCGGATCCTGCTTTACAGTTTGACCTCGTCAGTTGCCAATTTGCATTCCATTATTCTTTTGAAAGTTACCCACAAGCAGACATGATGTTGAAAAATGCATCAGAGTGTCTGCGACCCGGTGGCTACTTTGTAGGGACAACTCCAAGTTCCAATGAACTTGTGTAAGTATTCCATATCCAAATTAATAAATAAAACTCTCAATCAGAGATTCCAGTGTACCACGATGCATCCATGTATATGCACCACCAAGATACCGTTGTGGAAGCTCTGGCACTTGACGAGACTTCAGTCGTTGGTTCTTCGGGTCACTGCTGAAAATGGGAAGATGGGTCATCTCGAAAGATAACGAGGCAATGCAAAGAATAGGTGTTATTAGCAATTCGATTTATTCACAGTTTTTGGAAAATCTCTGATAAAATGAGAAGAACATAGCAAACAACTATTTCCTACATCCACCCCGGTCCCATCTTCATCTTACCATGGTCAAAGTGCCTGGCCTTAGTCATTCCACGTTGTTTCTCTGGCCAGCTAGTGCGGCTACTACCAACTCGGCCAATCAACTCCCCCCGCCAATCACACTTTGTCTCAAGCTCTGCCACCCCGGGTAACCTATATTCGGAGAAGACGTTTCTGAGACACTTGTTCGTGCTATGATGCCTAAAATGCTCTATCTCTTACATGTCCTCTCCACTACTTTGCTACATCAGTATATAGGTCGTACATTTCATTTTTCTAAAAAAATGTTGCGAATATTACACTGCATCCCATGCACTGGTATTATAACTAGAGGGCTGCCTACCAAAGTTCGCTGTTGACGGTTGTGGGGCTTTGATGAGGTGCAGTGTGCAGTAGTCCTCCAAATACCCATGTAAACCATTCTCCTTATAATTCGGCGTATACAGTACTTTTTGGCTTCTTGCTTATTACATCTTTTCTTTTTGCAATTGACAGACAACTGTTTTTTGTTCTGTTTTCATTCTTTTTTTATAATAGATATTATGGGGTCCTCACAAATTTGTTTCACACTTATTAGTGAATCTTCAGGTGAGAAATGATTTTAAAAATTTATACCTGGTCTTATATATATACCCTAAAAAAATAATACTGTAAATTACAAGAAAATTGAACTGATTCATGTGTTATTCAAATTTTAATTTCCTTTAAAATGTATTCGATTTTTGTCTTCCTTTCGACATATTTATTTTATTTAGGAACTTTTCATTTTTTTTTTGTGATGAAATAATGAATGAAAACTACTAGTGTCTGTCAACTTTAATATTGAAACTGATTAGCCCTTTCATGTTTTACTATATTCAGAATTATGAGGAATAATGCCCGTTTGAAACAACATTGTGATGTAAACATTTTCGTTAAAAAAAAAACTCTTAAAAAATGCTTGTTTTCTTTCTTTTTTTGCTCATAATTTTTCTGGACTCTGTGAAAAAAAACTTTTGAGATTTTTAATTTTAAACTTGTCAAAAAAGGTCCATGCAAAGTTAAAGCTGCGGTCTTCCTTAAGAAACATGTATTTGTTTATCTTGGTAAGACTGACCTTTCAGTGATGTCATGGCAAAATGTGTCCGTTTCAATTCTGTCAATTTCGGGGTGCTTAAACCCTACTTCATCCTTCTATTGTTTACAAAGATAGTGCATCTTTTATATATTATTAATCAATGATTACTTAATTAAGTCAGCATTGTAAAATCTAGAGGATTTCTTTGTCATGTAAATCTATGCTTACATGAAACACCATAAAACTTTGGCATCAATTTTGTCACAGACTGGGGTGATTTGATGTTTGGTCAAAAAACCCTGCCAGAGACGTCAAGAATGGGCCGGCTCGGTCATTGTGAATGCAATGGTCACACACTAAACAAGCTCACTCAATGGCATCTCACTACTGACTGAGTAACCCCACAAGAGTGTCGGTTCACGCATGTGCACTAAGGCTCGCTCTGATTGGTTGCCAAGTTACATCAAGGTTGTGCCACCCATTCTCGAGATATTCAAGATGGCTGGATACTTTCTGGACAGACCATGAGAAAATGGAGGAGGCAGATAAGAAAAGTTGGGTTATAAAATTGAAATTTGAGTTGGAACCTATTTGTCTTACTTCTGGATCAAGATGAAACAATAAGATTGAATATTTTTTGTAGTACCTTTTCATGTAACAAATTTTATTAACAATTTCAAATATTTGAGATTATTCCTTTTATTAATTATGAAAATTGTATGAATTTACTTTTATGTTAAAATTGCTTCCCCCTATGAAGCTAGTCTTGAATAGCTTGTGATCTGGCTGTGAACTTGGTAGTATGTTAAGTGATTATCCAAATAACTTGGGGCCTTGCACAATTCCACTCCCGTGAAGCAAAAGCAGACTACAAAAATTGTTAAACAGTCCAATACTTCAGACCACTGAAAAAAGAAATAAAAGTTTTTTTGTTTTTTTTTTTATAAATGCTATTTCTTTCCTAATAATTCCTCTTGTGTTTGGCAAACATTTCTACATATTGTCTATAAAGAATCCTTAACATTCCAACTTTTGTTCGGACAATCAAATCTCTCCATGTTTATTTACATGCAGGTTTTAAGAGTTAATGTTGTCAGCACAATGTTTCAAGGATGGAAAGTTACTCCCAAATCGTTTTGGATACACTGATTCTCTTACGATCGCTGAAGTTAAGCAATGTCGAGCCTGGTTAGTACCTAGATGGGTGACCGTCTGCGAATACCAGGTGCCGTAATCAGCTGGGGATCATGTAGAGAGCCTATTGTGACAATCACGTTAATCCTCCTAAGGAGGAGACCGATCTCTGCATTACGCTCAATAACGCAAGCCAAAGTGTGTGTGTGTGTGTGTGTGTGTCCGTCCGTCCCCTCCCCGCACCCTGTCTGACTGGCCTGGCTGTGAGCGACATGAATAAAACAGATGGATATAAGAGATTCGATGGAGGAGAAAAAAAATTGTAATTTCTACATATTATTCCCTTGTTTTCTTTTTGTTTTGGTTTTCATCTTATCTTATTTTTGTTTTCAGTCATCGAATAAGAGCTGCCGAAGGAAATAGTTTTGGTAACGAAGTTTACAATGTGGAGTTTGAAAGTGAGGACAAGGAAAACTTCCCCTTATTTGGAGCGCAATATAAGTTCCATCTTGAAGGAGTCGTTGATTGCCCAGAATTTCTTGTCTATTTTCCAGCTTTAGAAAAGTAGGTTAATTTTTTTATATTATTATTATAATACCACCTCTGTAGCATAATAGTTACATTTGCATACACTATATATGTTTTGGTGAAATTTTAACTTTTTTTACATAAATAAATATGTAGATTTAATGATAAAAATTTCATTTTTTATTTTTTTTTTACAAAATGCTGTTTTACGATCAAAAATTTATATAATAAAAAAAATTTTTTTTACTAAACAAGTAAATTTTGCCAATTAGGCAATTTCACTGATTAGGCGTAACATGTATACTAAATGTAACAACTATTATGGGAGAGTGGTAGTAATTTCTTTTGTTTAACTTGAAATTAAAAGTATTGTCTGTGATGTGTATCTTGATTAAAAAAAATCAAGTGTTTTTGTCTTTAAAAAAAAGTTCAAACACCGATTGGAACAGTTTGTGTTCACTTTGCACTAATGCCCTTAGGAAAGGCATGAATTCATCTCTGCTAGCTATGGGTTAAATAGTGCAGAGTGAACTAAGTGACGCCACCTCGGGTGCTTGTCGCCTCTAAGTCTAATTCGCATATCGCAAACGGTCCAATTAGTAGTACTGTGGTATGTGTAGCTGAACACATAGCCAGCGTAAGGACACTACTTATTTTCATTTTTTTCAATTACTGCACAAAATTTCCTTCTTAGCATCCTCCACTCTGGTTTTATTATGGAATGGAAGCTGTTGTCATCAAAGGCAAATTTTTCTCTGTAAATTTTCTTTACTTAAACTGCTTATTGTGAGATCAATTCTGGACCAGTTACACTTTTTAGGCACTTCCTCACTATCTCATGGGGAGATAACTCCTTTTGTCAAATAAAGAGATTTTTTCCTATAAAAATAAACTGAACACCAGAACAAAGCCGTGAAAGGGAAATTTTTTATCATAACTTTTATTCAGACCGGTTAAGAACTAAAAAAGCAATTGAATAAAAAAAATATGTGTGTATGAAAGAGTAAATTGGTCACCTAATCAAGGGGAAGCAACTCTGAATTTGGCACCAAAATATAATACTGATATAGATATTTATATTATATATATTTAGTTCAGCGTTACTGTCGGATCATTCCCGCAAGGGGGTGACAGACCCCCTTAGCTAGCTCGGGCATCTGTCAGGAGAAGGACACTCCTGTCAAACCTACGAACTATGGTTTCTGCCCCTATCTGCGCCACTCCGGTGGCCCATAGGATGCAAACCCTTGGTTTAAAGGGTGGGGTTGACCCCGGGAAAGTCACACTTCACCTTAAAACTACACTGCCCAAGCTGGAGGTTTACTCTGCACATTGGTCCAAATGCTGTGGAGGACCATCCCCAAAATCTTTGTTCGCAAAGCCAAGCCATTCATATATAATTATATATATAATCTCTAAGGAAAAAACCAGTTGTGACGTGTCATGTTAAGTAGTAGCATGCATTCTAGAAAGTGATTCCACATTCTAGAACAAAGAACAACTGACAGAGGGTACACGGCCGAAACAACATTGTGAATAAATGAACCTATAGACGAGGAAAATAGTCTGGCCATATCATACACAATGATTAATACACCCCTGTGTAACAAAATTCTGACAAGTATTATTTACAAGCTGTCTGTATTTAACTGATGTAGCTTGAAATCAGTGATGTTCATTTATTCTGGAATGTAAAAGAAACAAGCCTGGCTGTGGCAGGGTCAAACTCCACTCCTACTTTAACTTTTGTATTGTATGTATATATAATAAATTAAAAAAAATTATAACTTTTTTTAGGATAAATGTATTTATTTATTAGAATGAAATAAGCCCTTGCATATCTGAGACACATTTTGTAGATATGTAGGACTTGTCTTTTTAGCTCAGTTGGTAAGACACCAGCCTACCAATCAGTTGGACTTGGTGTTGTATAGTGGGTTGAATGTCCTGGACTTAGATAGAAAGGAAACTCGAAGACTTGCTTGTAAAAAAATATCTGGGCATATTTTTATTTCATAGCATACACTTTGTCGGCCAGAGAGAGATAAGGAGAACCTCCAGTCTGTCCCCAACTGGGACAGCAGTCTCGTGCCTTTCGGCTCCGCTGATGTCTGTCTCTTCTGGGTCCTGAGTTTTTCTGTCCGGCTCTGCTCTGTGTTCGGGTCTGCTTTATAGGTTTCTCGAACGCCCACGCAGGTGTCATCTACATCCTGTTTGTTGCACACCCACGCAATATACATTTCCGCACAGGTGTTTGACCCCGGAATAACCTTTTTGTGGCAGTATATCATAACATTGGTTTCAAATCATGGTATGGGAATGTTAAATTCTTTTCCCCTAAATTTGGTGAGGATTGTTCTTGTTGTTACGGTAGAAAAAAAAAGGAAATGCATTGCAATACAAATGTAATTTTCTTACTAGAAATGGTGGATTTCAGAAAATATATCTTATTTGCTGTAAATTACTTTTCAGTACACGAATATAAAATTTATTCAAATCCAAATTTTGTTAAAATGTCAACTAAATGAAGATAACAATATCCAAATGTTTCTCTTTCTTTTTTTCCCCCCTCTGTACAGAATGGCTGAAAAACACGGCCTAAAGCTTTTATTTAAGAAACCGTTTGCAGAGTTTTTTAATGAAAGTGTCAATGCAGCAGGAGAGAACCGAGGACTGCTTGGGCGAATGCAAGCTCTCGAAGTGAGTATCTTACCTTTTTTTTAAAAAATGAATCTTTGATTACCAAATTAATTTTTTTGTAGATGCCTCTAGAAGCAGGATCTTTATTATATATATTAATCACTGCTACCAAAGGTTTAGGTTATTCATGTGTTCACACATTTATAGAAACTTGTAAGTTTTGTACACACACTCCCCTCAATGAGTAGGCAACCCCCCCCCCCCCTTTGGTGTGTGAAAATTCCCCTCAAAATAGGGTGGGGGAAGGGGGGGATTTTGAATATAAGCTTATGCTAAATTTTAAAAAAAAATCTTTTTTTAAATCACTTCCGTCCCATGGAAGATATCTATTCGTCCTGAACACATTTTTACTGACGTTAATTTTGAGCCCTGATCCATGCACATAGATAAATGAACTGATTTTCATTCCGCTTTTAGATAGTGTAAGGCGTTGGCAGAGATATGCTTTCAAATTGTTTTTCTTTTTCTTCTTTTTAACAGCATGGTATAATAATGTTTTTTTTTTTTTTTTGTGCGTGTGTGTGTATATACATAGATGTGTATGTATACACACTGGGATGAAAGAAATATTTGGCCACGTGAAATATTTATTTAATATTGTATGTTTGTATATATACTGGAGGCTGTAATGCATTTGGTAAAAATATCTATCCATATTTCTCTGGAGTTCGAACAGTTTCTTCACATGCTCTTATAAGTCTTATCATTTTCATCGGAGGTTTTATTAAAAAGTGACTGAACTCATTCATTCAAGTGGAAGGTTCCATTGTTTCAAATGGTGGGTAGGAGAGGTTTTTATCAGCAAAATTAACTTTAAATGGAAGAGTCCATTGTTATAGCAAAACAAATCGAAAAAGTCACATTGTTCATTATCCATAATATACTTTGCAAGCTGTCAGTCTATCTGTGACAACAAACAGAAAGAGAGGAGGGGGTTTTTCCAAACACACGAACCCAAAATAGCTGTTCTGCTGATAATATAACTAGAGCTGCTGCTATGGTTATTGATGTGTCAAATTCACTTTTTACCCAAAATGTATACAAGAATTTTAGTTACCAATACTTAGTATTGACCTTTCAAATTAATGTGTAAACCAGAGTTTCCCAAACTTTTTGCATTGACATTTCAAAAGGTTTATTTAAAACTTACTTATACACCTTCGAGATTAACAGAATTTGAACCAAAGATTTTGGATTCTTGAACTTAGCTTTTCAATGTTCAATCTTGTTTCAATATCCTTTTTTTATTTAATTTTTGGTCTGAATTCTGTCAATTTTGAAGCGGCATAAAGTTAAAATGAACTTTTTGAAATGTATCGGATACTTTTTGCACTCATTGGATACAAAGTTATACTTAATTTCGCGACACACCTAGAGATTATCGACAACACTAAAGTGTCGCGACACAGTTTGGAAAGCTCTGCACTAGAGTATGAGCCATAAAATATCAAAGTGTTGAAGCCATAACGAATAACTAACATCTATATAATGAACAGTGTGACTTTTTCTGTTTCTCCTTCTGTAACAATGGACTCTTCCACTTAAACATTAACAGCTTTAAAGAAGTAAACAATGAAGTTTTAAAATAAATAAGAGAATGTAAAGAAACCGCTCGAACTCCATAGAAACACGGGTAGATATCATCATACTATAATTCAGCAAATGTCTCTCCGTCTGTGATTGCAAATCTCAAAAACGGCCATAGCTAAGACCACCAAACATTCTGTGGTTAATAATGGGATCAAATAGCAGTTTTTAAGCAAAATATTTCTTGAAAATTCTCAACATTCGCTCGCCTCCTTATTTTAATCGATTGTATTTTAAGGCACGTAATAAGGACAATATATGCTGACAGTGTGAAATTCATATTACGTTCCTAAATTAATTAAGTTATAATTAATTTTGCAACACACCAAGAGATTATTGACAACACACTGTTTGGAAATCTCTTTACTTTAATCATGACAGCCTCATTGCAAGAAGGTGAAGTAGTGAATGATGACTGTGATGGCAACATACCATAGTGAAGTATTGCTGGAACATTCCAACAGTTTCTATGCAGGTGCAGAAAGATCTAGACCTGCATTCCTTCTTAAATAACATGTCCGAATACTTTTTTCCATTTACTTTTGTTAATCACTGCTACCCACTACGGACCATTTTGATCACTGTTGCTGGGTTTAGGTTATTCATGTGTTCTGACATCTATCTATGTATCCGCCTTCGCCCAGCCTTCATAGTAGAAACTTGAAATTTTGTACACACACACTCCCCTCAATGAGTAGGGAAAATGTGTGTTGGTGGTGGTTTTTGTGAAAATTACCCTCAAAATAGGTTTTTAGTAGGGGGGGGGGTTAAAT
>VCCN01002734.1:431844-449943 GCA_006491835.1 Architeuthis dux | reverse complement strand
CACACATGATATTTAAATTAAATGTGATCGAAGCTTTCATGATGATGGTGATTTTTGTGAACGGCATGAATCTGTCTCTTCTCCCCTCAGCTATGAGTAAAAAGCAGGACACTCTGGGCTCTTTGGCCTTGGTTGCAAGCTAATCTAGGTGACGGACAACTCAGAATTCAAACTGGGAAAGTTCAACTAGGAGAATAAAAATGGACGGATGAATTAACGTGACCACTGTATTCCCCTCGCTACGACACCCTAAGTACAAGCGGAAGATTGAGAAAAACAAAAGAATGGTAAGCAGTAGAAAAAGAAGTGAATTATAAAAGGAAGGCTGAAAGTGAAGGAATAGAAAAAGGGGCCCTGGATGATACAGGTTGGTTGTGGGCAGTGTTGCTACTTTCGGTACGTTCCTACCAAATTGACACTTCAGACTCCTGTTGGTACTACACTCAGAAAATTTGGTACATTTTGGCAATTTCATTTCATTTCAAATCTATTTTATACCAGTAAGAAAAATGTGTCAATATAATTGTAAAAGCTTTAAAAACACTGAAGAATATTTTACCATAAAATAGACAGAAGGTATTAATGCAGTGGCACAGAATAGCTATTCATAGTGGCATGCATCCACATGTAACAAAACATTGTAAAACAAGATTGTTCAATTTTGCTACTGCATTAATATTTTTTTATGTTATGAAATATTCTTGCACAGTGTTTTTTAAGTTTTTACAATTATATATTGTGCAGGTACACACTTTTCTCACTGGTCCTGTTTTCTTTGAGATTTTCTGATTCTTTTTATAGATGTCATTTATAACTTCTAGGTAGACAATTAGATTATTTTAATTTTATCATAGTGATCTCCGCTGATGATTATTGCATGAACATAAAATTAACAGGAAATCAACTTGTCAGAATCACTCGCCTCACATGATGTGGACATGGATCACTGGCATGAGGCACTATCTTAATAAAAAACAAAAAAAATTACAATATGTACACATGACTACCAGAAAATTTGTCCTCAACTATAATTACTATTGTTTTAAAAAAAAGAATAAAAGTCACTCTCGGGTGGATTCGAACCATCAATATCTTGATTAGAAGACGAACGCTGTAACCCACTGTGCCACGAAAACATACATATTGGATGGCTGATTTATTTCTGATTATAAATCATATGCGCATGACTTTTGAAATCTATGTCATTTCCTACACTAAAACCCTTGTTATAGGTTTACAAATTGGAGAATTCTTTTCTTTTTTTTTATAGTAAAAAGGTTAAATGTATCTGAAAAGTTTTGTGTTACATTCAAAAGTTCGACGGTTTAGGCATGCATTGCGTTATATCAAATTTGAAGTAAAATTTCCTTAAAACTTTGTATCTATCTAGCGTTTTTCAGAGCAATTTTTGTGATTCGGTATGATGAAAAAGTTACTCATGATAAAAATCTCTACAAGCTGACAAAGATTTTATTAAAATTGGTTGACTTTTACAAAAGTTATTACAAAATTAAAGTTGTCGGTTTGTGTAAAATCTCAACTTAATCATTATTAAGGACAGAGCGCTGACACGCCTGCCCGATAACAGTCGCGCAAAATATTAAAATATAATTTCGTTTCACTTTCTGCAAGGCACTATAAACTTCACTTAGTGGAACCCGTCTGAAAATACCGTTCAACAGGGTGAAAGAAAAACTTCATTGAAACGAAAATGAAGCACCACTTTTTATTAAATTTGTCTAGTTTTTACCTTCGTCCTAATATTAGTTGCTTTTATACAACTTATTAATTCGGCCCACTTATTATTGGATGAAGTATTGTAACACACCACTTTTTATTAAATTTGACTAGTTTTTATCTTCTTCCTAATTTTAGCTGTTTTTTTATTAATTCGGGCCACTGTTTCTATAACAATGAATAACAGAGTACAGCCGTCGATAATAAAGAATAAGCCTTCGGTGAGAATCAATCTCACACCCTCATTTGCTAAAAACAAACAAGAATTCTCCAATTTGTAAACCTATGACAAGTGGTCCAAATTAATTAGGATGAAGCTAAAAACTAGTCAAATTTAATAAAACTGGTATGTTACAATATTTACATAATAAAGATTGAAAATGATGCAATTTTTAGTATTAGAGATAAGTTTGATTAATTACTTTTAATTTATTAGTATCTATGATGTTTTTCTTTATTAGGTACTTTCATGGACGATTTGGTCCTAATCTTTTGGTAACTTTACTTAAAAACTCAATATGAGAAATGGATATATGCCGGTTTGAATTCCGAGTTGTTCGTCTCCTAGACTAGTTTCCAACCAAGGCGAAAGAGCCCAGTCCCAAGGGCATTAGTGCGAAGTGAACAGAAACTGTCTCATCCGGAGTTTGAACCCGGCTTGCCAATCCCATTCTCCGTGCTGTTAACCTTTCGGCCACTCGCACTACATGATTGACTATAAAAGTTGCACTTAGTGACACCGAGCTCCATTTCTCAACAGAACTGAACAGATTTAAATTCATGTTCGATGGTACTTGTGCCAACTTAAATGAGAACACGTCATTTGAAAAATAGAAGAATGGCAAGTCTGGTTAATCACTCAATAGAAACCGTCACGTGACCAACGTCTTTTGGCAGCATGCCATGTCGGGGGTGATCGATTAAAAATTTAAAAAAAAAGTTACTTCTCTCGCCTTTTGTTGGGTAGTGATCACTAAATAAAAGTCTGAACTAACTAAGGGACCAATTTAGCATAAACTTACATGCAAACTGAACCCGCTTCTAAAAAAAACCCAAAATATTTTCTAGACACAATAAGGAGTAAATATTTAAATTTTCAGCCCTCTTGCTCCATTGGTGTGGCCTGTACGCAATATACATTGATAACCAGCCAAACCAGCTTAAAAACTGAAGAAACCTATTGTGACAGTTTTTTAATTACTGTATGTGGTTTATTCGGACTAATTCACTTGTCTTTGTTGTTTGCTTTTCAAAACATTTTGGCCGTGTACCCTCCGGCCTTCCTCGGGTGTCTGTTGTGTTCTGGAATGTCGAATCTAGTTACAGGGGAACGTGCACATCCCCCACAGTTGCGGGCTTATGGTTGGTGTCACCCCCACCCCCTACACAACTTGCTCTCTTCCCAGGATATCTAGAATTTTGGTGATCTTTCTTTGCACTAATACTATTCATTATTCATCCTGATTCTCCCATATTATTGAATGTGATGGACTAAGCCTACATTTACTAATAATTCTAATCATCTTCAGTTTTCAATTTTTCAGTTCTGACTTTGTGAAATAATATGAAGAAAATAAGTATGGGTACCATGAAAATGTTTTATTCAGTATCTTAAAAAAAACCAACTATACAATAAAACTAGAAAGCACCCAGAGACCGCATACCTCTGGTAACGTCATTGTCAGGGGAAGTAATTGTGAATGGATCTTTCGTAACCCATTGACCACCCTTCCACAAAATTTCAATGAAATTCATTGAGAATCTTTGGCGATATCGTGTAGACAGACATACATTTTCGGCGATATTATGTGGTGTGGACATATATGGGGAGGTAATTGTGCATGGATCCGCCCCAACATTTAATCACTTCTTTCATACCCTATTGTCCATCCTCCCACAAAATGTCATTGAAACACATTGAAAACACTTGGAGATATCGTGTGGACAGCCGTTAGCGTATACATGAATGTATGAAAAAAGAAACGGAAAATATCTCTCAATCAAAAAGAATTCTTGGATCCGCCCCAAAATTTAACCAACTCTTCCCTACCCCGTTTCCCCCACCCTTCCACACATTTTCATTGAGAACTTTGGGAGATATCGTGTGGACAGATAGATCTTTCATTAGAAGAAAGAATTACCAAAAAACTATATGAAAAACATTTAGGCAGTCATCTTGGTGTCACTCCCTCTGATGGTGTCACCCGGGGCGGTCCACCCCTCCTTGGTACGCCACGGAACTAGATTCGAGAGAATAGTGCTCTGTTCAGTATCTTAATGACTGTTATGCAGTGGTGATTCGACGGTGGGTTGGTGGCAGAGTGGGCCATGGCCCCTCCAGATCTTTGGCTGGCCCCTAAGTTGCCCCCCCCCACATTCATACATGTACGCGGAATCAAAATTCGATTCCTCTGCTTTTCTTTCGAAAATTGCTATTAAATGCGTGTAAAATCGAAGTTCCGATGTTTTTGCTCCCATTAAAAAATTTATTTAATGTGAAATAATATTTGATTTTTTTTGTTGTAATCGAAAGAAATGATTTCATTTTTTGATAAAATCGAAGAAATATACCATGTTAGCTCCCTTTGTTTTTTGTTTTGAGAATAACCTCCCTTGTCTGACAGCTTGGGGTTGCGAAAGTGAATTAGCGCCCAACTAAATGAAAATTGTTTGACTTAGTATTTTATTCAATTTAGTAAAGTATTATACTTATATTTTAAAAATCATTCATATAAGTTGTGTATATCAACGTGGTGAAGTATAAAAATGAAGATTTCTCGTCACATGCATTTCGAGTTTTTGCCCCCCCCCCTCAAGTGGCACCTCCACTTTCTAAGAACTAGAAATGCCACTTCTGTTATGGATATTTGGCGCTTTAAACTGAACTGATGATATGATAGAGAATAAACTACATACGTACAATGATTAAAATACGCCGTCTAATAAAATTCAGACAAAAATTAAATTAGAAGAATGATTGTCAGGAATTTTTGATGAGAACATTTCCAATTTGATGTTTGTATGTTGTAACACTTCTACACTGTTTGGATATTTGATCTCTGCCAACAAACAAATCGTTTCAGTGGAAGAGTCCATTGTTTCAAATGGCGGGTAGGAGATATTTTCATCAGCAAAACTGTTACCTTAAGTGGAAAAGTCCGTTGTTACGGACAGAGAAACAGAAAAAAGATCACACTGTTCATTATATAAGTAGATTTTTTACTAGTAAAATACCCATTGCTTTGCTAACGGTATACCTAGGGGTGGAAATATAAAGCCCTGTAGTATCTGAGAAAACCCATGGGAGTTGCCCGAAGCAACCACCCCTGGCACTTAACCAAATCTCCCGCTCGCAGGCACTCGAAAGTCAGTTAAATTTCACCTCATCTTATTTTCTCGCCTTTCTTCTTTTCTCGACGGCCGAGTTCAGCCATTCCCCTTTAGCGGTATATTTATGTTTCACCCCCTACCCTTTTGCGTACCCCTACCTTGCTTCTCTCTCCCTCTCACTGCCCTCTTCGCGGTCTTTGTGTTGCGATTCCATTCTCAGATCCTCTCCCCTACCCCATCCCTTTCGGCATAATTTTCTTTATTTTAAAGTGTGACGGACGGACGGACGGACACGTTGCTTATTATAACGTAGATTTAAAAAAAACACAAAACTAGAAAGGCGCTCAGAGACCGCGCATACGTCTGCCAACGCCGTAGACCGACTAAAAACTGAATGAAAAACAAATTAAAAAACTTTAAATGTACTAATATTTAGTGACTTCCCTGGAAATTCAAATCTTTCCTTTTTTATTAACTCTTCGTTTTCAACCTCTTTTCCAGCATAATAATAAAAAATATCTCGCAATCGAAAACAAATAACTGGACCCGACTGCTGATGATAATAGCTACTTCCGGTTAGGAAGAGTTAATTGCCCTTGTTATTGTTATTTGGTACAGTGGAATACAACCGTTTGTTATAATAAGACGTGCATTCGGTATTGGCGCCAAATTACAAATCGTCTGCAACCGTTATTATTTCATCTCAGCATTTCAACAAAATGAAACACCGACCCAATATTTAATCAATTCTTCCGTAGTCAATGGCTCACCTTTACACAAAATGTCACTTCCAAAATGAATTTCATTGAGAGCTTTTGGAGATATTGTGTGGACAGACAGACGGACAGACACCAAGTACATACATATACCTCTTCCAGCAAAAAGAAAGAAGAACGCCTTTTAGTCAAATAGAAGAAGACAAAACAAAACAATTTGTTTGAAGTATTTTTGCCGCTGTCAAATCCACTCAAAATCTTTTTTTTTTATTAAAGTCAAATATTTCAAAACAAAGTCTTTTCCTGCAGACTACACCGCCCGACCGCCCGCCCACCCTCCTTTCCCTGATCGTTATAGAGATATAAGCCTAGAGACTCGGGTTTGGTGGGGATGGGGTTGTAATGGGAGTGGCGCGTCTTGGACACTTAACGGCGTGACAATTGAAACTACAAACTGACTTCCCACAATGGCCGGTCTCACATGATTTTTAATTACAATAATTTTCTCGCCTTCTATAATCAAAATTTCGGATGTTTATCACCCGCCTCGTGTTACCCGCTCTATGAAGTCGGACAGTGCTAGACTTTGTATTCTTTTAACCCAGAGGTTCTTAACCTTATTTGCTCCCCTCGACAGCTCAAATAAATTTGATGTCCCCTTTACTATAATAAAACAAATTTGGTGTTAAAAAGGTATAATAATATAATGTTGAATTTGGAAATTTACCAAAATTTAGAGTTTTAAATCTAGGAAAATATCTGTAAAGAAACAGATGCTTTGTAATAATAAGAATTCAGGACACTTACTAAAACTTTTCTAATTTGTTTATTGTGTGAAATTTAGTAACAACAACGACACAATTTCCACATCGCTTTTACACCTCGCAAAATTAAGTATCTATGGAATCTATAGTAAAATTACTAATTACTCGCCTTCTATAATTAAATATCGGACGATTACCCCGCCCCTCTTATACACAGTGAGTTACCCTGATGGTAGTGTGGTGTATACCATAAGAGGGGGATTTGTATTTGGCCATGACAGATTTCTCTGAAGAAATAAACTTGGTATTTGTGGGTCACCGTGTATGCATTTTCTTTACGTACTGTTTGCGTATCAATTCAGTCATAAATGACAGTAAAACATAGACAAGGAATAATAAGCGAATCATGTATTTTCATTCAAAAGATATTCATTTAATCATAGATTACAATTAGGAAAACGTAATTTATCATTCGAAAGAATGAATGCCAGAAATACAAAATTACAACGTAGACAAGGAGTATAACATGGTTGTTTACGAAATACATAAAGTGTTCACTGGAAAAGATTGAATGTTCATTTCAGAAAGATATCTATAATGTAAATGTTGTTTAAGCAAACAAAAGGAATAGGTTTGTTTGTTTGTGTGTTTGTTTGTGGGAGAGAGAGAAGGGACCCTTTTATAGTCAGGTCGGCTTCTGGAAATGGGAGTTCTTTAGGGTTAGAAACAGGATGTGACGTCAGCGCAGCTAAGGACATCTATCGGTTGGAATATTTAATAAAGGGGAGAGACAGTTATTTTTTATTTTATTTATTTAATTACGTTTAAACCGATCGTAAATATTACTATGAATGAATTTAATTATAAATTTATAAAAATATTAATGGAAATATTGTTGTATGTAAGAACCATATTAGTTCCTTATTTCTGATACATATTAGCCTTCTTTATTTCTGAGATATATTAGCCCTCTTTATTTCTGATGCATATTAGCCTTCTTTATTTCTGAGATATATTAGCCCTCTTTATTTCTGAGACATATTAGCCCTCTTTATTTCTGAGACATATTAGCCTTCTTTCTGAAGCATATTAGCCTTCTTTATTACTGTTGCATATTAGCCTTCTGAAGCATATTAGCCTTGTTTATTCCCTTATTTAATTTTATATCTCAATAAACATCGAACAGAACAATTAACCCCATTCTTATATAATGGACGAAAATAACTTTTATATCAGATTTTTCTCCATCCGGGATTATAACCCAAACCCAATGTATGCAATCTAATGACAATAAAGCCCAAGACCAACCAGTGTACGACTAGGCTTTTTAGTTGTTTCAAATTTAATACAAAATGAATACAAGAATTTTAGTTAAAAATACCTTGCGTTAAACTTTCAAATTACTGTGTAAACATACTCACACAGAACACAGTTTTGTATATTCCGTTAGCAAAGCAACAGGTATTTACTAGTTTTATATAATTTGGACGAAAGGGTCTCCTCCTTTCTCTCTTTACCTTATTTTTCTTTTTAACTTAAGAACAGCCTGAGTATTTCCGCAAGGAAGCCAAAAGCGTTTCTCTTTTTAGAGAACCGTTGGTCTTCAAATCTTAAAAAGGTGGAGACAACGACGCGAATGTTCATACGAAGTTGAGCGGCCTCGGACCCGGTCACAACTTAGATGGGTGACCATGTGCAGTAGTAGTGAGTAGGGTATCCGGCATTTAAATTTCCCACGTGTCGATTTCACGCTGAAATGTCCGTCCATGTTGTTCATATTAGCGACATCAGGTGAATATAATTTCACTGACAAACAACGTCTTAACTTTGATAACGACCGATAACAGATTAAACTGACTTCGTTTCGTTTCGGCTATAAAAAGTGGCTAGGAAATAGCTATTTCAGCTACGAAGATGCGCGCGATTAAAATACCGGAAAGTGCCGTAACCCAGTAAGTAGAGGTTCAGTCGAATGGAGTTCAACGGGTTGCTGGCCGTGTTTTGGTCACCAGGCCGTGAACTCAGGTTATTAGGTTGAAATTGACCGATAGGATACTAGTATGGCTACTGCTTGGTAAATGGTGCGCGGCGCTCCCTCTGATTTTGTGGTGTCAGGCTTAGCAGAAGATTCGGTATTTGCCTAGCGACGTTGGACTTGTGGAGAAATGAGAATACGAACTAAGTAGTGATAACAATGAGGAAAATCTTTATTCCTGTTGTATAGTGTGATGAAAGGAAGAAGAGTACGATAGTGAAGAAGTTCATAATTGAATGGATAAGTTCATTCTAAAGTTGGCGTGTAGGTCATGTTAATGTTTGTATTTGGTGAATTGAAGGTCTGTATTACTGCTTTGTTGAATAGTGAGAATGTATCACGTAAAGAAGTCTGTTAACCTCAGTGAGCATATCAAACGAATTGTAAATATTTTAAGACGATTCATTTAAAGGATTTTAGACTAAGATCGTAACACCAATATACGCATGAATATTTTCTCAGGTATTATTGTGACAGTCATATACTGCCAATTCTATGGACAACCACTTCTAATTGTACAGTTGATTATAAGGATAAACTTACGATACAATAAAAGATGGCCGCTGATTGTTGTTTATCAGCTACAGAAAGCCATACTTAAAGGGAAATTTGTTGACTTTTGTCATTACCAAATGATGCCACCGATTTCTCAGACCTTTTGAGAACAAAGCTGTTAATATAACCATCTATTTCCCTACCCCAAATAGTTTATCACCTTGTCTAATTGTAGATTATATTTCGACAGTTTACGAGAAAAAAGGTATTGAACGTTTTATATGTTAAATTGGTGAGACATTCATACAACATTTTATTCACAACACATTCATTGGATTCTCTTGAAATATTCACATTGATGTGAAAATGATTTGTAATATGTTCAAAGTTGAGACGAAACACAATGATAAAAACGTAAATCGATCTTTAAATGTAAGTAAACAGTTTAAAATCTGCATAACTCCAAGTAGAATATATTAGGACGCTATTTATTAAATGTCGTTTTTGGAATAGTAAGATGACGGCTGATTTAAACAAAAACCGGTAAATATTTAATCAAAATACGTCCCATTTGAGGCAATAACCCTTTTCCAACGATTCTCTAATGATACTATACCATCTCTATAAAATTCTTTAGGTTTAGTCGTCACACATTCTGTAAAAAGCACGAATTATGGCTTCCCTATTATTGAACCTTTTATTAATCACCGCTATCCACAACACCGGTTTAAATACTGTTGCCAGGTATAGGTTATTCATGTGTTCAGACATTTATATGTATCTATGTATCGCCCAGTCCTAACCGTTCATAGAAACTTGAAATCTTGCACACGCACACCCGCCTCAATGAGTAAGGAAAATGTTTTTGCCCCCACCCCCCCCCCAAAAAAAAAAGAAGAGAAAATAGGTTTTTAGTTGGGGGTTCAATTTACAATGTAAGTTTATGCCAAATTGATCCCTTAGTTTGTGTCGAGCAGCATTCTCACTAGTTGTTTTTGAAAACTTTGACTTTTTAGTGATCACTGCCCACCACCACTGTTTAATTTACAGGGTAAAAAGAATCATATATAGGTGGTGGTGATTTATAATTTCCCTTGGAATGCTAGTTGCGAATATGACGTTTAAAAAAAAGATGATAATCTGTAGGAGAAATGTCAGGTGAATATGAAGGATGCTGCAAGACTTCATATCCCAATTCTTTAAGCTTAGACACAGTTAGCTGAGACGTGTGGAGTCTGGGTCTGCCATGGAGTATTTTATTCAGTGCATGTGGGACCCATTCTTTCAACTTTTTAACCTTTCTTCTCGCTTTGAGATGGCGTGACATAGACGCCGTTGAAGTCGCAAAAGTCTCCAGAAAGTGCTCGAGTCGTTGTTTATGGTCATTGGCCACTGCTGTCGATAATTCTTCATCATTAAGAACAGGTTTGGGACTCTCTCTCTCTCTCTCTCTCTCTCTCTCTCTCTCTCTCTCTCTCTCTCTCTCTCTCTCTCGAGGTTTATCACTGGTATCCATATTCCCAGACCTAAATCTATCGAACCAACGCTGAACAGTTCGCACTGTAGCAGTGTTCACTGCAAATGCTTTGTTGACGTTATCAGCAGCTTGAGCAGCATTATGTCCTAATTTGAAATCCTACTTGAAAAATGGTCTCACTTCTTGGGTAGACACCATTGCTGTTAAGGGCTCAAAAACCTCCAATAATAAATAATTATATCTCTATCTCCACCTGTACAGATCCTTTGCCCCATATGTATACCGCTCTTCACCTATATGGTTGGTTTTCGTTTCCATCCCCTCTCTCTGCCTTTGTGATCCCCTCTCTCTCACTGCTTATATGATTCTTTTTCATCTCATCTCTGTCCAACCCTATCTAATTGGTTAGCTTCAAATTTCAAACAAGTCTGTAATTGTAACAGATTATTTAATTAAATTTGACTAGTTTTTACCTTCATCTTAATTTCAGTTGTTTTTATATACAACTTTAACAACTGAAATTAAGAGGAAGATAAAAACTAGTCAAATTTAATTAAATAATCTGTTACAATTACTTCATCCAATAATAATAAAGATTGAAGTCTGTCTATGTTGTAAGTATGTCATTTTTTTTACTGTTATATTAAGCTTTTTAATTAGAATATCTAATTCACTTCATTTATATTGACTGATTGCTCTTGTCAAATAGCCAATATCTTTGCTTTTCAGCAAAATCTTCTACCTAACATCTTGGGTAGAAACCATTGCTGTTAAGGGCTCAAAAACCACCAATAATCACAAATTATATCTCTATTTACATTGAATATGCAAAAAATGCAATTACATTAGTAAATCTGTCATTTTTAGAATTATTCACAACTAGCTGTACCCGTGGAAATTCCACGGATGTTGACAACTAAGATTATCCATTATCTCATGCCTCTGCTCTTCTCTCACCCTATGCCTGTCTCTTCTCATTCTCTCCCTTATCCCTCCCAATCTTTGTTGTCGGCCCATGGTTTTATCTAAATGTTATACAAACATGGACTAGTTTCGTATCCAAACCCCCTTCAACAGTTTCATATCCAACAATCCCCTCAGTAAACTACCTAACTTTTTCTCTACCCTCCCTTCCTATCCACTTATTAAACTACCTTTCTTTCCTGACCTCTTCCTTCTTATTAAACTACCTAACTTTATTTTCTCCTCTCTCTCTCTCACTTCCTACCCCTTCTGTAAACTACCTAATCTGCTTTTCTCCCCTGTTTCATCTTACCCATTTATTAAACTACCTAAAACATAGTAATAAAATAATTTTTTCATATGAAATTACTCTTGTTTGCTAAACCGAATCTTAACCCAGATTTTCTATAAACTTGTAATTCCATAACATAACAAATATGATGAAGCAAACGAAGAGAATCCGTTTCATGCCTGTCGTCTGCTTCATTTAAATTTCTGCGTTCCAAAATTCCCCCGCTCCTGATTGGTTACTCTTTCGACCAATCAGCGCGCTAATAGTATGATAATCTAAAAAACGACATTTCTCATTACTTCTTTTTTCAATCCATCTTCTTTATAAAAAGCCACTTTGGCTTTTTATAAAGTTCTGCATTTTTTTTTTATTGAGGTCTGCATATTTTAAAATTTAGCGCAATGTATTTTTAAACGAGTGTTCATTTTACGCTGATTTTCCCCGTCTAGAGTGGTGTCATTTGTAATGTCTATATATTCTATTTCGTCTATGTATTGTATTTCGTGATTTAAATGTAAATGAAAGGCAAGCAACTTGTCCGATCGTGGCGTACCGGTGTTAGATATTTAGGCAGCCGTGGGCGAGGGTCACAGATTTGACCCCCACAGCTGTTGAAATTTATAAACAGGATATCGACGAAAACCCCAAACTGCAAGGTGTCCATGACCGGAAACAGTCACACCAGGTGTTCAAAAGTCATAAACAGGATATTGACTAAACCCTGACTGCAAAGGGCGGGCTGGAAAATCAGCATGGGCGTTCGAACCCGATAAAAGCGACAGAGGGGCCCCCGGAAAAGGGGACAGGCAAAGAGCAGCTGGGTTTGGGAGCACGGGGCCAGTTTCCCTGTTGAGAACAGTCTGTCGGCTCTCATCATCTCTCTCCCACTCTTCTCCGCCACGGCCAATGTATTTGATGCAAATAAAAATATATCATCATATCATTTTTATAAACCAAGTTTCGAGTCTTCCTTTTTCTCCAAGTTCAGGATTTTCCTCCCGCGGACCAATATGGATATACAACACCGGAAGCTTAGATGAAGCCTTGATCTAATAACGGAAATGATCAGGCGAAGTCTCTTTTTCGGTAGCTAAGATCGGTCTCTTGACCAGCAGCCATTAACCTGAACACACGTGTCTTTGTTTCTCTTTTCCTTTCTTATACAACTAAATACGGTCAAATACGGTCAAAATACGTAAGAAAATAACATTTTCCTACACAAATACACTGCTTCACTCAACCTCTTTACCTATGAAACCTGTGCTTGCACAATGACCAGTTTCCTGCAATAGTATTTGTAATGTTTATATGTATGTATCTATGTTTCTATATATACGTTTTTAAAAATGATTAAACATGCCGACAATTTACCCAACAGCCACCATTTTACGAGCCCCGGTTTCCGGTCACGAAAAACGAGAGCCCGGAAGTGGGAGTTTGGAAGATCTCGCTGGTCAGGCAAAATCGCCCTGTCAGCACGTGTCTGTTTCCTCTCTCAGCTTCTTTTCTTAACACGCTAAATACAGTTATGAACCAAACGCGTTCGAGCTACACACAGCTAAAACAGAAAGAACGACAAGCTAACAAAGGCACTACTACCAGACGACGTTACAGTATTTGCGTGATCGGTTGAATCATTTGAATATTTGAATTGACCCTATATAGAAGTGAAAAAAAATAAAATTCTTTTTTGATGTCCTAAGCACGTGCTTATTTTGCTTAATGGTTCATCCAGGGCTGATCAAAACGGCCATACCATATAATATATAAAATCTGGCCAATCAGCATGAACCAAGCAATATTTTCCAACCACTAAAGATAAGGAAACCAGACTCCAAAAATAATCGTTTCTGGAGCCTCTTAAAAGCTATAAATAATGAATTCTGAACCTTCAGTCAGCATTTGGACGTTAACATGACTGTAGGCTACTCACAATAATGCAGACAAACAACAGAACAGTTAATGCTTGAAAAATGTGTTCATTGATGAACTTTGAAAGACGTATACAGTAAATCTATCAACAATACCTTTTCTCTATTTCACATGTCAAACAAACGTTTCCTAATGACGTACGGGCCTTTGTACGACAACAAACTTTGATGCATATTTTGTCATACAGACTTTAACGGTAAAACCCCATTATACATACACTTTTCGTATTCTGCAAATGTTTCACTGTCACAAATTATCACCCCCAAAACATTAAACCTTAGTTGATTCCACTTAGCAAGTTCTTAGAGTAAGTTGCTTTATTAGAACCTAAACAGAGTCCATTACAAGTCATTATCATGACCGACCCATATGATTTTTGGCGTATAGTAGCATAACCATATCCAATATTTCTAGATAAGACTAACTATCTATCATTCATTTAATTCGATACAATGAACCGTTTCCATACATACAACCTCACACCATGATACTCCGTCCTCCGTGGTTTTTTTTTTACTTCGTGGGAGGCGGCTAAACTATACGGTCAAAGCTGCAGATATAAAAACCACAAGAGAATCTCAAGCTTTCAAAATTAAAAAAAAATCCTTTGTTGAAAGTTGTAATCAACATCCTTTTTCTTTGGGCATCATCAATGTTCATTAAAAATTTGTTCATGGCCTCTGCAGAACCAAAAAGCCTGTGAGCAACTGAAGAAGTGGAGTGTGCACAAAAATAGTTTTACTTTTGAGAGGATCATTAATTTTTGTCTAAGGTTTATGAAACAACGATCATTTATAAATCAATCTTTATTATTATTGGATGAAGTATTGTAATACAGTATTTTTATTGACTACTGCCACCAATGTTCCCTCTAATTTGTTAATGGCCTCTGCTGGACCAAAAAGCCTGGGAGCAACTGAAGAAGTGGAGTGTGCAGAAAATATTTTTACTTTTGAGATGACCGTTGATCTTTTTTGTCTAAAGTTTATGAAACAAAGGTCAGTTACTTGAACATCATTTCTTATATCGACGGCTGTCAATTTCATATTGTTTATCGAAAGTCGGTGAATGTACCTATCAATTCGTACGGTGTTTTTTCCTCGTCGGTCCAGATCTGAACCTATCCAAATATAGCTACTCGTTGTGTTGTAGATCTTTATATTACTTTTTTCTTCTCGAACTTCCTGGTTCAGAAGCTATTTCTCTGTAAGTAATACCACTTAACCCATTAACAGCGACAGGAGGAGCAGCTCGGGCGCCGTCTTCTAAATGCGGTGGTAACTTTGATTATACAGGATGGCGCAAAATAAGCCGAACAGTTCGTTGTTTCTGTAAACAATGGACCCTGTCACTTAAATTCACGGACAGAGAAACATAGAAAAAGTCGTCTGTAACTTTAAGTGGAAGGGTCCATTTTGACTGATGGAAATTTCCATGATTCGCAGTTGAGGCCATAGAACTGCAATGACTGAAATTTCCGTCATTCGCAGTTGAGGCATAGAACTGCAATGACTGAAATTTCAGTCATCTGCAATAGAGGCATAGAACTGCAATGACTGACATTTCCGTCATTTGCGGTTGAGGCATAGAACTGCAATGACTGAAATTTCCGTCATTCGCAGTTGAGCCATAGATCTGCAATGACTGAAATTTCCGCCATTCTCAGTTGAGCCATGGAACTGCAATGACTGAAATTTCCGTCATTCGCAGTTGAGCCATGGAACTGCAATGACAGAAATTTCCGTCATTCGCAGTAGACTAATGATGAAAAAAGTATTTATTTCACACAACAAATATATATTTTTCAATATAATCTCTTTCCTTGTCTAAGGACTTAACCAAGTGGTGAATATTAATCACATAGCTGGGACATTATACTGAGAAAATCTTCGTTCGCGAAGACAAGGCATTCATTCATACTGAGAAAACTCCAGATAACAATTAGCCAATAACCACGTATCACACAGCGGACTTATTGATCCATGTATATACGCACGCGCTCACACACACACGCACACACTCACACATACATACACACATATGAGAGAAAGAGAGGAAGAAGATGAAAATATGTCGGAAGAAGTATTCTCATCCCTGAAATGCAACTCTTTCAATGATTCCTTTATTGATAAGTTCAGACGGGAGCTTCTCGATTGCAATTCTCAACCCAGTTCCTCCCATATCGTGTAACACACGAGGCAAAGATTTTGTGACGCTTGTTACCTTTATTGGACTCGTTCCAAAAGGTCACTCTTTCCTGTTACACCGGGTCACGTCGATTGTTTTAATTAAATTAAAACTTATTTATTTTGTCAAAAAAAAAAAAAGAAGGGCTCAATGTTGGGAAGGTGGTCCCAATTGTGAATCGTGAAGTTTCACACAATCACCCACTCGATGTTTAAAACGACGCACCATTTTGTGCGCCGTTTTTAACATTGAGTGAACGAGTGCGGGCAAAATTCATGAAAGAAAAACAGAAGTTAATGCATAAATTATATTGTTATCGCTTTGAGTAAATTAAATTGTTTATATCTGTAGAAAGAATTAATTAGTAATAAATATTGTAAAGCTGAACACACCTGGTGTAACAGAAAAAAGTGACCTTTTGGAACGAGTCAAATTTGGGTCCAATAAAAGTAACAAGCGCCGATTTTGTCTCCAGTCCTAGAATGAGCCATGGAGATCCAATCATTGTTTGTGGCAATTGTTGGATTTGATGGGGCCGGGTGCTAGCCCCCCGCCCAAGATGGACTGCTTTATTATTATATAGGGCTCCAACTGCCTTGCTATTTACCCATAGAGGGGGGGTAGGGCTGTGTAGATGCATGCCTTTCCCAAGGGCATTAGTGCTAATTGAACGCAAACTGTTCCAGCCGGAGTTTGAACTCGATTGCATGATCAATTTATTCTTTTTTTCATAACTCATGATTTTAAAACTCACGATTTTAAAACTCATGATTTTAAAACTCATGACTTTAAAACTCACGATTTTAAAACTCATGATTTTAAAACTCACGATTTTAAAACTCATGACTTTAAAACTCATGATTTTAAAACTCACGATTTTAAAACTCACGATTTAAAACTCACGATTTTAAAACTCACGATTTTAAAACCCATGATTTTAAAATTCACGATTTAAAACTCAGGATTTTAAAACTCAGGATTTTAAAACTCACGATTTAAAACCTACGATTTTAAAACTCACGATTTAAAAATAAATTGTTACAGACAGTATTTCATGTTCTCTTTATAAATTTTAATTTTTGGGGCGTTTAGACTTGTGTTTCTTAAAAGTTTTTTAAAATTGTTTTTATTCAAAATTGTTTTTATTCAAAATGTCAAATGTATTATATTTTTCAAAAGGATGATGAGTATGCTTTTTTGCTATTGGTTTATGGATTGTGTTGACACACACACACGCACGCACACAGGCACACAGGCACACAGGCACACAGGCACACACTGTGGATTGTGAGGCCTTAAACTGTAGCTCATTTAGCTTATGGCGGGGTGGCAGACCTCTATTTCTGGCTAGGAGAAGAAAACTCCACCATAAAACCTACGACTTCGGGACCTTACTCCTATCGTCCCACCTCAGTGGGCCATGGCAAGTAAACCTTTGGTTTTAAAGTACGGTGTTGGTCACGCGCACGCCACGCCCTCACCTTAAAGCTTCGTTAGCGCAGGCAGGAGGGTATTCCACGCACCTCGTGGTCCCACCCAAGGGACAGCAACGAACGTGGGGGGGAAAACCCTCCTAAATCTTCGTTCGCGAAGCCAAGCCATGGTTGATTTAGCTTATGCCTAGATCCGGCTCTGCACACACACACACACACGCACACACACGCACACACACACACAGAGTGCGTAACGTAGTAAATTGAAATCCAATTCTTATTGTACTAATTCCTATTTGGGCTTGGCACGCACCATACAATGAAAATAAACACGATAATTACAGGAAGTAAAAGAGTGAAAAACAGCATTTGTGTCAAGTATTGTTACCTCGAGTAAATGGTCAGGTAAATATAATTATAAAACTTGCACTTTCCACACTTCTTGAGCAACAAGCATACTTCACACTAAACTGTAACGTAGACATCTTGTACGTGGGCTTTGATGTGAGACACATAATCAGGCCGATAGGACAACAAGCAGTAGAAGAAGAAGAAGAAGGTAAGAAAAATGTATTTAAGAAAATTAACTCGGAATATATGTACAGGTATACCTTGATTAGTGCGGTTAATTCGTTCAAAAGAATTCTGTACCGTTCACAGTTTTACACTGTTTTACACATTCTACACTGTTCAATATCTTTTCAGCTTATACATAGTTACATTAATTTGTACAGCAAT
>VCCN01002734.1:417867-429586 GCA_006491835.1 Architeuthis dux | reverse complement strand
TTATAGTATGATGATATCTACCCGTGTTTCTATGGAGTTCGAACGGTTTCTTTACATTTTCTTATTTATTTTAAAACTTCATAGTTTACTTCTTTAAAGCTGTTAATGTTTAAGTGGAAAAGTCCATTGTTACAAAAGGAGATACAGAAAAAGTCGCACTGTTCATTATGGTGTACAAAATGATAAAGGTTATCCGACATAATGATGTTAGGAAAAAGAAAATGTGGAGACTCAGAATAATTTGCAAGAAATTTATTTAATACCTTAACATGTTTCGACTTATTAGGTCATTTTCAAAAGGAAAATCCGAGAAAGAGAATTGTCATGTCTGCCCCGATAGAAACCTCTTTTTCCTAGCATCACTGTTCATTATATAGATGTTAGTTATTGGTTATGGTTTCAACACTTTTCTCGATATTTCATGGCTCATACTCTAATGCAGAGCTTTCCAAACTGTGTGTCGTGACACGTTTGCGTGTCGCCGATAATCTCTAGGTGTGTCGCGAAATTAAGTATAACTTTGTATACAGTGAGTGCAAAAGTATCCGATACATTTAAAAAAAGTTTATTTTAACCTCCTTATGCCGTTTCAAAATTGACAGAATTCAGACCAGAAATTGACAGAATTCAGACAAAAAATTGACAGAATTCAGACCAAAGATTGACAGAATTCAGACCAGAAATTGACAGAATTCAGACCAAAAATTCAAAAATAAAAAAATAAAAAAGGATATTTGAACAAGATTGAACATTGAAAAGCTAAGTACAAGAAACCAAAATCTTTGGTTCAAATTCTGTTAATCTCGAAGGTGTATAAGTAAGTTTTAAATAAAATTGACAGAATTCAGACAAGAAATTGACAAAATTCAGACCAAAGATTGACAGAATTCAGACCGAAAATTGGCTGCATTCAGACCAAATATTGACATAATTCAGACCAAAAATTGATAGAATTCAGAATAAGAATTGATAGAATTCAGACCAAAAAATGATAGAATTCAGACCAAATATTGACAGAATTCAGACCAAAAATTGATAGAATTCAGACCAAAAATTAATAGCATTCAGACCAAAAATGGACAGAATTCATACCAAAAATTGATAGAATTCAGACCAAAAATTCAAAAATACAAAAATCAAAAAGGATATTTAAACAAGATTGAACATTGAAAAGCTAAGTTCAAGAATCCAAAATCTTTGGTTCAAATTCTGTCAATCTTGAAGGCGTATAAGTAAGTTTTAAACAAACTTTTTGAAATGTATCGGATACATTTTGCACTCACTGTATCTTTCAAACGATACTTTTCCCGAGTCAGTTGAACTGCTGAGATAATATTATATGTTTGACTTGACTTGGTTATGAATTGCAAAAAAATCATTTTTAAAAAGTATGTCGCAAACGCAAAAAGTTTGTAAAGCTTTGCTCCAAAGTAACTAAAAAACTTTGGCACTGTTGCAACAAGAAATTTCTAAAATCGTTTTTAAAAAAGCACTTTTATTATTTATTTATATGTCAAGGGTACTTATAAATATGGTCTGACGAATCCATGGCTTAATGTAACATAACCGTGTTGGAAGAACTTACGTGCCAAGGTTGTCTAACAATGTTTAAGACATTTAAAACGAATTGCAATGTACTTGCCAGTGATTAAGGTAAATACAATACTATTTATCTGTGTCAGTACAAATTATTTATTTATTATTATCATTATTACCCCACACCACCGCCAGCACCACTATGACCGTTGCAACAACTTGCACTGAAAGCGTACTTAAGATTACAATGTAGCAAAAATACGAAATTAACTAATTTTAACCAAAGAGATATGCCAAGAGTATGAACCACCTTTTAATTGGAAAATGGTGAGCCGTACAATTCAGTAGGACCTGAGAGACTGGGGACACCTAGAATACAACAATCCTAGAATTATTATCGAGCTAGCATAGTACCTCTAAAAAACGACGGAGTTATTTACGTTGGGATTGGCACGTATGTCTTGGATCAGAGTATCTGTGCGCTCTGCCTAGGATCAAAGTGTAGTTCCTCGACCCTCTGCCTAGGATCAGAGTGTAGTATCTGTGCGCTGATTGAAAAGTGTCACTGTTGTATGAAGTCAACTTGCGACCGTCTGTCCCCCGCTGGCGGCAATATTGGAAGGGGGGTTGAAGGCGAGGCCAGGGGAGTAAATCCCGGTTTTTCTTTCCGGTTCCGGTTTCGAACCGGGATTTACTCCCCCGGCCTCGACTTTCGCGCCTTCAACCCCTCCCCCTTCCAATATGGCCGCCAGCGGGAGACAGGCGGACGTAAGTTGACTTTATTTGACTTAAATTAGTGGTTTGCCGGATGAGAATGGGAAAACAGTTATCACGTTCGGGCGTTTACCATCTTCACGTTCTCTAGGCCAATGGTTTCCAATACGGCATCGAGTCCCCTTTTAATAATGTCATTGAGGGCTGCGTAGCGAGGAAGGCGACCCGTGCTGAGGTGACATGAGTGGGGTGGAGACCGAACTGGTAACAAAATAAGCAACATCTTCGCAATGTTATATTTTGTTTTATCTTAAGATATGTAAAAAGGCAAACAATTGTTACAACTTCACTCGTTAGTTCCGGTCTTTACAGAGTTTTTTTAATGAAAAAAAAAGCCAGTTCCCTAGAAGACCGCAAAAGGCACCTACGGCAGTTCTTTGCCGAGAAAGATAAAACGGTTCTGGGAGGATGGAATTATGAAGTTGGCTGAAAGATGACAGGAGATAGTGGAACAGAACGATGAATATATTGTCCAATGAGGCTAATGTCGAAAATGAAAAGAATTCTCCTGTAGTTTTACTTCATAAAGCGAACGAACTTTTTGTACGCTACCCAATAGTTAGATACAGCTTGTTCTTATTTAATTTCGATAGATTTTTACGAAATAGTCAGGCTGGATATTCCAATTATCTCTACATAAATTTGGTAGAATTCTGCTTAACATGTTGTAGCTATGTAAAAGTAATAAATAGAAGACGCCCAAAATAGATAAGATATATAATATTAGAATGGGAAAGAGGCTTTATTTACGTGTGACAACTTCGTTACATCTGTCTGTCTGTCCAGGCGATATTTCCAAAAGTTATCAATGAAATTTTGTGGAAGGATGGACCATGGGTTAGGGAAGAAGTGATTAAATCTTTGGGTGAATCCACGTACAGTTACATCCCTCACATCCTAGCTATATGTCCACACCACGCAATATCTCCAAATGTTTTGGAAGGGTGGGCAATGGGCCACAGAAGAAGTGATTAGAATTTGGGGCGGATCCAGGAATTTGTTACAGTGACCCCCCCTCCCTGCATCATAGCTATATGTGAACTGATTTTCATTCAGTTTTTAATGACAATGGCGTTATGCAGAGGTATGCTCTCTTTGAGTACTTTCTATATTGATTTGTTTAGCGGCATATCAATCTTTGATGGGTCATTTAATGCCGAAATCAGTTTAGACCCCCCCCCCCAAAAAAAAATAGAGTCTTGCGACTTTGGTGAAAAAACAGGTGGCCCCTGGGTTTTGTTTGGAGGGGCGTGGCTTACCCCCTCTGCAGGGTATGCAGTCGGCGTATTCTAGTCCCCGGTATTGCGACTTTGATCAAAGGTTGTGTTTTTTTTCTAACTAGTGTCTTGCGACATTGGTGAAAGAACAGGTGTCCCCTGGGTGGGGTGGGGGTGGGGCTCTACTACTCTGCAGGCGATGCAGTCGACACATTCTAGGCCCTTTAGCGCTTTCTAGTTTTGTGATGCATAAGTAAAGTCGCCATGATTTTGATAGAGTTCATTTTTTAGTACTTGTATGATTGTTTTGAGTTTGTTGAAGAGAAGAGAAAAAAAGGGATCACTTTAACATCCTCACCCCTAAATCAGTCTAGGGAGGATGTTAAAGGGATCCTTATTCTGTTCCATTTAGAGAGTATTTCTATGTTCGTTTATGGTAGGCACTTCCACAAACATTTGACAAGAAAGCGACATGTGTCGATAAAAACGCCCGAACGTAATAATTTATGTGTCATTAGTAAGAAGAAAGATTGTAGAAATTTCTGATAAAAAATATTTGTGCAAACAATATAAAACCAGAAAGTTTTGAAAACTTGTTGAATTTTTGTAACATACAGACGATACTTGATTCGGACGAATGGAAACGCGTCAAGATATAATTTCAATTACCTCCCTTGAAATCATGCGTAGAACTCATTTGAACACATAAACTTGCGGAGACAACACCTGTGTAAGAATCCGCTTCGATAATTATTTTGGTAACTGTTTTTTTTTACAGTCTTTCATTTATCCCAGACTGAGCCAGATCTCAATACAACATTTTAAAGTGAGTATTTCTTTTACGTTCATTATTTTTATCTTTTTAATACAATTTCTGACTGACTTGAAAAATATTTCCACAAATTTTTCTTACAAAATATTTTTTTCATAAATAAACTAATTCATAAATGAGTAGGTACCGAAAAATTTTTTTTATTGGAATTTTGTCATTCTTGGTTATCCATAGTTATGGGATGCATTTAAAATTGTGCGCGCTTACAGTAGTTTTGGTGGAAAGAACGCGATAGCACTGTTGCTTGAAATTTGCATTGTGTTGACAGGTAAATGACACCCCCTGTAAACAAATGTGCTTTTCACTATATTTTCAGTAAAAAGTAAGCAATATTTTTCCAGAATCAAGTCAATTAATCATTAAATGAACAGATTTTCTTCAAATCGAAATTCTCTGAGGTCTATTCTATTTTTGGAAGATTTTTAAAAACCGAGTTCAATTTTTCTGATTACACACTCATCAATCATGGCGGATCCGGAGTATTTGTTAACAGGAATTTAAACACGATTAAAAATGGCTCTGAAAACCTCTGTGAGTAGGCAAAAGTATTTTTCTTTTTTTTACCTTTCTGCTACTTTCTTGCAATTATTACCAAACTTAAATCTACAAAGAAGATATTTAATTATTGCAATACGTTTTGAAAAGAGTTTTTAAAAATGCGTGGCGGGGCCAAATGCGTAACTAGAGATTTGGGGGGCATTCGGAGGCCCGAGGGATGGGCTAGTTGAGCCCCCACCCCCAACATTTAGTGAGATTTGTCAGTAGATATATAGTAGGTGAACCACTATTTATAAAGTCTTTTTGGGTGCCCCTCCATTGGGGGCCCGGGTGCTCTCAAATAGCCCCCCCCCAGCTACGCCTCTGGGAGGTGCCTAGTTTATGGAGAATTAAAAGTAATACACGGCGGCCATTGTCAGCAATAGCCTTAATACACAACATCAAATCGAATCCAAAGTTCAATTTTCTGCTCAAAACATTACAAACTTTTCTGCGCAAACAATAATATGTGTTGTTTTTTTTTTATTAAATTTGACTAGTTTTTACCTTCATCCTAATTTTAGTTGTTTTTATACAACTTATTAATTCGGGCCACTGTTTCTATGAATAGTGTATTACAATACTTCATCCAATAATAATAAAAGATTGAACAATATGTGTTGTTCTTACGCAGATCAAACCTAATTTTAAATCATGAAAAAGAAATCAGGAAAAGAAGAAGAGACACTAAACTTAAGCTATCCAGTTAAAACATCCAGAAATGATTTTGTGGGACAATGTGGAGCAGGGTTGCCTGATTGGGCTACAAGGGGAAATAAACCTACCCAACACAGGCATTGGAATAGCGTCGAATTCGGAAATAGAGATAGTCTTGAGACAGAGGTTCAATATCAGCCTCAAGCCTTGTATCACTATTGAAGGCTGGTATGAATCCCTACCTCCAGACTTGCCCGATTTGCAAATTCGAAGCTATTCCAATGCCTGTGTTGGGTAAATCTCGGAGATGAAGTTCGGATTATTTCCCCTTGTAGCCCAATCTGGCGGCGATTGTTACCTTTTCTACGTTAAATTCAAATCAAATAGACGTCGTAATCATCGCGATTATCACAAGTTTGCTGCTTTCATTTGTTACATAATTGACTTATATAACCTTAACCCTAACACTAACCCTAAACATTAACCCTAACACTAACCCTAAACATTAACCCTAACACTAACCCTAAACATTAACCCTAACACTAACCCTAAATTTAACCCTAACCCTAAACTTAACCCTAAATACTAAGCCTAACTTTTATCCTTTGTAATTAAATTTAATAAAATACAGTTTTAAATGGCCAGGTTTTCTGCTTTCATTTGTAAATGAATTTTTTGAAAAATAAAATTCACAGATAAAGTTTTAAAAAAGTGAAAATGAAATGATCAGAGAAAATTTCCAAATTTGTGAAGAAAAAATGTCGATCTCTAGGTCCCCAGACAAAACATAGTTGAAGCGAAATCTGACGCGGAAATATTTTGAATTTAACGCGGTAAAGGTAACAATCGCCCAATCGGCGCAATCCGGATGTGGCGAAAGTAATCATGTATAATAAGTATTTATGCGTCTTTCTCGCTTTCTCTCTTGCTTTTCTTCATGGTCTCTGATGTCTAACCGCGTCTCAATCGCCACCTCAACTTGCAATCATGTCGCGCTACCAATATAACGATTCTGACGTAACAAATAACCAATCCTAATTCTCAAAACAAAGAAGAAAAAAAAAGCGGCTTCGGCTTGCCAACAAGTCACTAATGCAGGGGTTCCCAACCTTTTTCGTCCCGTTAACCCCTGGCAATTTTTCGAAAGTAAATTAGTCCGGGGGCCAGCAGGGGCTACCGTGCACCCCCCTCCCATGATTCTATATTTAGGTTACCAAAATGTTCCTTAGGATGTCCTCTTTCAGAAAAAAGATGTTCCCAAGAAAAAAGTTGGGAAGAACTACCTCATTTGCATAAAACAAAATGGCCGCCAGCACACACCAAAAAACAGAATTTCATATCTCGTCTCCCAGTTAACATATCCGAGTACTTTAAAAGGCTAAATCATGGGTTTCAGACATGAGGAATTCAATAATCCACTTTATTTTATAGGTATTGCAGGAGACGAGATATGAAATTCTGTGTTTTTGGTGTGTGCTGGCGGCCATTTTGTTTCATGCAAATGAGGTAGTTCTTCCCAACTTTTTTCTTGGGAACATTTTTTTTCTGAAAGAGGACATCCCAAGGAACATTTTGGTAACCTAAATGTAGAATCATGGGGGTGGGGTGGTGCACGGTAACCCCTGCTGCCCCACCCCCGGACTAAATTTGCCCCCTGTTTTGTTCAGTTATTTGAGTTTACACTTCTAACATAATAAAGCAACCGACAAAGGGGAAATTTTAAAATACTGTTTTTAATATTATTATTTTCAGTTCAAATAATAATAATAATAATAATAGCACATAACAATGTTATTTCACTTATATACGAACAACTAATGATAAACAGATACCGGTATACCAGAACCAAACAGTCAGTCAATAAGAACGCATCAATCAATGGAGACTCTTGTTCTTGCTTTTCACCGACGATTTTGGAGATTCTTGGCGCAGTTGTTGAAAGAGCAAGTCTCATGTCGTCTTTGGGAACTAATCGAGATCATTCGTTTTGATGGCCACCAAAGACGAGAACCCTGCTTCGCACAGATAGGTAGTTGCAAATGGTACAATGATTTCGAAAGCTCGCTTAGTCAACAAAGGAAATCCTTCGGTCAATCCACACCAAAACATAGAGAAGTCTCCATTGGAAGAGTTAAATTTGTCGCGAAGAGTTATTGAAGATCTATCAATTCATCTTTACACAAGTCATCACCATTAATGTCTTCCAATTTGGTCACAAAGGGGTGGGTTATCCAAAAGGTGAGATGATCAAACATCGTACCATCAAAATAATCATCGAAGTTGTTTTTTAAAGCAACCAGGTGCTGACAAATTTCAATATTGGGTTCAGGAATATTGTGCACCTTCCAATCATCAAATTTGGGAAAATTTGCGTGATTGCGACAATGAAGTAGTTCTTCCGAGCTTTTCTCTTGAAAGAGGACATCCTAAGGAACATTTTGGTACCCTACTCATAGGAACCTGGGTTGGGGGGCAGGGTAGATCCTGCTGACCCCCGGACTACTAGGGTTAGGGTTAGAGTTATGTTCAGGGGTTGGGGTTAGTGAATCAGTCAGGGCAAAGGTTAGTTTGTGTTGAGGGCTTTTAACTTTTTATTTATTTATTAAATTTACATTTATTTAGAAATTGAACAAAGGTCCATACGTTTTGAATAAAGGTCCATACGTTTTGAATAACGGTCAATATTTTCATGAATGCGGCCCTGAACCCTCCTGCTCCACAGATCCAATTTCGCCTGAAAGCCTCGCACTTCATCCCGTGCATCAATAACGGTAATACACCTTCCTTACATTTGAACATTGAACTGATTTAAATGAGAAAAATATCTGCTAAGAAAGTTAATGCTCCAATAAATATCTTGTCGCAAAAGTGTTCACTCAAAGGGGATTTCCGTTCTCAGACCGCAATTTGAAAACCCGAGACAAAAGGAGGCCTCTCGGGCGCCATCGTACCACATTATGATAGAGGAGGACGGTGTGTTCTGATCCCCCTAATCACAGAACATTCTAAAAAGGCGATGAGTGAGAGCCCGTGCCTGATAAAATTCACAGATTCAGTGACATATTTCAAAACTGATATCTGGAAGGGTTTTGCTTGCAAGGGCATGTCGATGAAGGACACAGAGGGAAGAAACAGTGAGTGGTGCTCTTTCTTTCACAAGTGTTGTAAACCCAGACCTGACACCGATCATCATGCATAGCGGACCCACATCATTCTATAAAAGATTATTCCATTCAAGGAAATTATCCACTTTTGTCCAGACGGTCCAGCGCTTTTGTTTTCTCCTGCAAATCTTCGCACATCGAGAACTCGTCCTTCAACTGACCCGCTGACCGCAAGTAACGACAAAGACCAGCAATTGTTCACAGTTCGACACGTCAGTTGACTCATCCAACTGGAGGCTGACTCTTGCTGGACTAGCCCGAATTTCATCCACGATCTGTCTTAGAATGTCCTGTGACATATCACCAATACGAGAGCGTATCGTATTGTTGGATAATGAGATTTTCTGAATTTTCATCCGCGCTTCTTTTCCACAAACGAGTGCAACCATATCCATGGCACACGGTGTCACAAGTTCTTCCCCAATTGTATGAGGTTTCTTTTCTTTTTGCTGTCCCCAGAGCGACATGATAAGATGCTTCCAAAACAGGTTTGTCTTAGGGCACGAATCCTAGACTGGGCAATGTTCCAGCTACACGAAATCGAGCACATTTGGCTAGCAAAGATTCCAATCGTCATCTGCGTGTGTTGTATGGCTAGAAGTAAGGTTAGCTTTCAGAATAGAAGGCCTCAGAGACCCATTACCCAGCATTTCTGAACACCATCTGCAATGATGAAATCAAAGCCAAAGTCCACGTATGCCCCAAGATAAGTTCTCTTCTTGTTCGACATCATGGATTACACAATCTGAGGAAAATAAACGGATTGTGAGGTGCAAAACTTTTCACAAATTTCATGGAAATTAACAGACCCGTGCAAAGCTGGTAATAGGCCCAGGCCAAATGGGAAAGGTAGGCCTCATTTCAAACTGCTCGTTAAGTATTTTTGTAATCAGTACTAAATACATATGATATATATATCGGTATATACATGTACATGTGATGTGCATGATGTACTTTGTTTCTCCAGGCGGTTTCGGCATGCAGGGTCTGTAACATTTTCTTTTTGATTTCTCAATACGTATAGTTGACTGTTTGGGGGGGGGGGGGAGAACGCCCGGACAAAGCGGGCCAGATTGAAAACGTAGGCCCCATTTCAAACATCTCATTAATTATTTTTATAATCAGTGCTAAATACATATGATTTATATATGGGTAAAGAATGTACATGTGATGTACTTACAAGTAATAGAACAGAATAACAGAACTAGAAGGGTTTATTAAAAAAGGTAATGGCAAGCAATTTTATTCCAAATGTATATAAGACAGCAACCTACAGTACTGTAATAAGAAGTAGTGAATACAAAAGATCATTCATGTTTATTCTGTATTTGGTATTTCTCTGTAATAATCTTTTATAAATCTTCTTTAAAATATTAATATTTTGTGCTAAAGATGCCTCCCTGTACTCTCTTCACAATATTTGTAATCAATGATAAATAGATATAATTTATACATGGGTTTATACATGAAATGTACATGTGATGTACTTACAAGTAACAGAATAAAAGAACTAGAAGGATTTATAAAAAAAGGTAATAGCAAGCTATTTCATTCAAAATGTATATAAGACAATGAATTACAGTCATGGGGGTAGCTATAGATAGTTAGAGATTGGGGGAGGGAGAGCTTGGATCCTTGAGGGGCCCCTACAACATTTAGTAAGATTTGAGGAAAAAAATTTGCACTAAATAGACATACGCTATCAATTAGTGAAAAACAGCCCCAAATACTGCCTTATTATTTATGCAATTCATGTACGTACAAATATATCCTTGTTGTTGTATAATGTCAGTAGAAATGCAGTAGGTGAACCATTATTTATAAAGCTTTTGGGACCCCCTCCATTAGCCCGGGGGTGGCCCGTTTTCAAATCACCGCCTCACACCCACCCCAGCTACGTCTCTGAGTATAGTACTGTAATAAGAATCAGTAAATACAATTGTACTTGCCTCCTCCACGGGAAGTAGGCAAGTACAAGTAATTAAATAAAAATCTTACGTGACAAGAGGCACACAGAGGCTACATTTATTGTCGTGTGGAAAAGTCTCATATCCATGGAAATGGATGCATACATCGTTTTTAAAAGTGTGTTGTCAAACTCCAGTCCAAGTCTGGAGTTGATTTTGTTGTTCTACCATAACAAGAACAATCCTCACCAAACGACCAACTTATTGGTAGACTGGTTTCTTACCAACCGAGCTAAAATAGCCAGTTTTAATGATTTGATTTGATTGTTTTGTTTAACGGCATATCGATCCTTGGTGGGTCATTTAGTGCCGAATTCGGTTTCTTTTTGAATACACAATTCATGAAGACGAATTATTGATTGATTGACAAATTATTGTGGACAAATTATAGTAGACAGACTATTGCGGACAAATTATTGGCACAAATTAATGTAGGCACATTTTTGTAAACAGTTTCTTGTTTGATTTGATTGATTGATTTCTCTAGCGCCATATCAACCCTTGATGGGTCATTTAATGCCGAAATCAGTTTTAAATTCCCCCCCAAATAGTCTTGCGATTTTGGTGAAAGGTTAATTTTTTTATAAATAGAGTCTTGCGACTTTGGTGAAAGGTTATTTTGTCAAAGAGTTGATTTTGTTTTTCTATCGTAACAAGAACAGCAAGAACAATTTCCATCAAATTTAGGGGAGTAACAATTAAAATTTCCTTACAGTGATTTGAAATCACGACCAACTTAATGGTATGTTACTGTCTTACAGATTGAGCTAGACTTTACAAGATTTATCTTCAAAATTATGTTACACATACGCAAGAGCTTATTTCATTTCGATAAATAAATACATCTATAAAATTAACATTTCCCTACCATGATTTGAAATCACGACCAAGTGATCGCTAGCCGGCTCTCTTACTGATTGAGACAAACTGACAGGTCTTGCATATCGACGAAATCTATCTTATAGATACGCAAAGGCTTATATCATTTTAATAAATACATTTATACTAAAAATATATATCTTTATAATTGTTTTA
>VCCN01002734.1:387649-399053 GCA_006491835.1 Architeuthis dux | reverse complement strand
ACTGTCCGTTCGTTTTGGTCAGATTGTGGTGGTGGAGGTGTACGCTTTCTTCTCCAAACGGTTTCCTAAGGAAAAGAAGATTCAAAACGGACAGTTTATAAAAAGGCTAAATTAAAATTTCAAGGGAAGTAATTCAATACTTGTGTTATGATATCTAAAGGTTTTCCTGGGGTCAGACACCTGTGCGGAAATGTAAGTGACCCCGATCACCTTAGGAAATAGGTATATTGCGCCAGTGTTCAAAACAGGATATGGGGACCGGTGATTGACACCGCGTAGGCGTTAGAGAAACCTATAAAGCAGACCCGAATAGAAAACTCGGGGGCGGACAGAAATCTCGACACTAAAAGAAGAGACAGACATCAGCGGACGAGACTGCTGTCCCTCTCAGGGACCGACTGGCGGTTCTCCTTATCTCTCTCCGACTCTTCACTCTCCGGCCGACAAAGATGTATGTTGTGTAATAAAAAATATGTCCAGATATTTTATAAGCAAGTCTTCGAGTTTCCTTTCTATCTAAGTCCAGGACACCCTAGTATCCAACACTTGTACATTCACAGTTCCCCGCCTTGTTCTTTAATATTTTATTTTCATTAATTTTCAGTTTCATTGGCGAGGAATCAGTGTCTGCTGGTAAAAAGTGTGAATTAACTGATCACCCCACCTGGATTATTGATCCAATTGATGGAACCAACAATTTTGTACACAGGTGAGCAGCTCAATTGACAGGGAAGTAAATGTATCAAAGAAAAGATAACTCGTTCTAACACCAAATTATTGAATGTTGCTAAACTTAATGTATTTATCTAATACAATTATATTATCAATCCATACATGCACAATTGTTTGTTTGTTCAAATACTTAAGAGCAATACTGTACATATTCTATTTTATTAATCTTTATGAAACTCATTTATTTTTCTATATCAGCAATCCGAATGTCGCCATTTCTATCGGGCTGGCCGTGAATAAAGAGGTCAGTCTTTCTAACTTTTGTCTTTGGACAATTACAATAATGTTTATTTCTTTTTAGGAGAGTTTGTTTTGTTAGTAACCAGACCTTTAGCTTTTAGGCTTTCGGCTTCTAGTTCATTGAGTTAACATCGGGCTATCATGATGAAAGAATAACAATGACGCAAAAACCACGCGCATAACCCGATTGTTCAAAGGCAAGGTGTCCCGTAGGAATGCCCTTTCGTGTATTGAAACAAAATCCACAAACCTCAATACGACGTCTCTCAGCCGAGTCAATACAAAGTTACTCGCCTTACAACTGGTACAGAAAGGAGATTCTTACGTGACACCCTATACGTATATGTATGTATGTATGTATGTATGTATGTATTAACCTATTAATGTATTAGGATTTTGTTTCAATACAAAGTTACTCGCCTTACAACGGGTACAGAAAGGACATTCTTACGGGACCCCCTGTATTAGGTTGGTACACATGAAATGTCGTTTTGTTTCACCTCTTTTTTGTTTACACCATAGAGAACAATGATGAAAGTGAGAAGATTTTCTAATGTAATTGTATTTTCAAAGTAAATAGAGACATAATTCGAATACGAATTCAAATTAGGACACACTGCTGCTCAAGTTGCTGACAATGTCAACAAAGCATTTGGTGCGAACTGTTCAGCATTGGTTCAATAGGTTGGGGTCTGGAAATATGGATACCAATGATAAAACTCGAGGGAGGCCCACACCTGTTCTTAATGATAAAGAATTATCAACAACAGTAGCCAACGACCAATAAATCGAACACTTCCTGGAGACTTTAGGACCATATGACGTCATCTCAAGGCAAAAAAACATGGGTCCCATATGAACTGAATGAAATGCTTCATGACAGTGATGAACCCCACACCTCTCAGCTGATATGTAACATTAGAGAATTGGGATATGAAGTCTTGCAGAATCCTCCATATTCACCGGAAACAGGCATTTTGAACTTTATATATAAAAGGAATCAATAATAGAGAAGTCACAATTCATGCTTTTACTGAATTTGTGAACTCCAAACTTAAGCATTTTTGTAGAGATAGCATATTATCATTAGATGATTGTTGAAAGAGGGTTATTGCTTCAAAGGGGTCAGATTTCGAATAAATATTTACCGTTTTCTGTTGTTTATATCATCCTTTATCTAGGTATTCAAGAAACGAAATCATTAATGAAATAGTTTTCTGTTATTTCTGGAGGCAAAGTGTTTAGCTTTCTTGCAAATACATTCTGAATTATAATGAATGATAGAAATGTAGCTCATCTTTTCTTTTAGGTTCATTAGATCTACGGAAAATATAAAGAAATGTTATGTTTATGAGAAAATAACCAGAACAAATATCACAGATATTATCTATAATTTTGAGACGAGTCTTTAACATTTAAAGAGTTTTTTCCCCCCGGAGAACACGAACTCATTATAGATAATAGACAGGGAACGCCGTTGGAGAGTAAGAAAACTCAAAGAAGCTGCATACAGCAACATGTCAGTATAAGTCAGTCCAGTGTGGAATTCAACTGGATGTGACTTTCGCTGCCCAAGAGGGACACGGTATGGAAGTCCCGAATTAACAAAAGAATTAATTAAAAACATCTGCATCCTACGTTATAAGAGTTGCTGTTTATAAACAGGTAAACAACATTAATTTCACAACAGTTGAGTTGCTATATAAACAACAAAAAATCAAAATGAAGGTAAAAAGTAGTCAGAATTAATAGAATATTGAGTGTCTAAAATCTTAAGCATGGCCGATACACAAGAAAATGTAATGAATGTTTTTCTAATGCAACTATTTTCAATGAATTATTGCTCTTTTTTTGTATTTCCAGTTGGTGATGGGAATTGTATACAATCCTATTCAAGGACGTATGTATTCGGCCAAGAAAGGACAAGGAGCCTATTGTAACAAAGATGAAATAACAGTGTCTGGACAGACACGTAAGTCAAATCTATCTATCTATCTATCTATCTATCTATCTATCTATCTTTCTATGTCTCTCTCTTTCTCTCTTTCTCCCCTCTGGAAATAGTGTATGTATTAGAAGCCAACATTATTTTGTTATTTGTAAAAGATGATTGTACTCAATACTATTTGGATTCTGTGACAATGTATCTATCTATCTATTTATCTATCTATGCGTCATTTTGCCTCCCTGTCTGTTTGTCTGTCTGTCTGTCTGTCTGTCTCTCTTTCTCTCCCCCCCCCTCTCTCTCTCTCTATATATATATATATATATATATATCGACCACTATGACAATTAGACGCATCGACTGGAAATAGTGTGTTTTAGAAGCCATCATTATTTGGATTCTGTGACAATTTCCAAATTGAATTAGCTTCACACCTTCTCTAATATATTCTAATCCTTTACGTAATTGCCATTGTAAAATTACTTAAAACGGTCAACCAGTGAATAACAGTAATGGCTGAAACGTATCAATTGAGTGATTTTTGTCATTTATTCATTTTTTTCAATTTTAGAATTGGAAAACGCGCTCGTTTATTCCGAGTTCGGGGCCCATCGAGATCCGGAAAAATTGGAGATCAAATTCGGGAACATGTATAACGTCATTATGAACGGACACGGGTGAGTATGCGCAGTTCGCCGCTTCCTGTCGTTGATTCAATTTTATTTTATTTTAAAAATTTTGTTGGATGTGTTGTGTTGTGGTGCACCCACTAAGATGGAACTTTCAAAAAGGCTACGACAAAAGAGCTAGGTGACAATTGGCAACACTTTATTTGAGCTAAGCATAGATAGGAAAGGAAGCGCTACGGATCCAAACGGCTACACGTTCAAATTGAGTTTAGGGTTAGCGTTGGGGTTTAGGGTTAGGGTTATTTTCATTTTTATTCCATATAGCCTGCATATGTTGTATAGTGCCTTGGTCTGCAGGAGGAAAATCGTGAACTTGGCGACAGAAGGAAGGAGACTTGAGAGTTGCTTGTAAAAATATGTGAACATATTTTTTATTTCATAATATACATTTTGTCGGCCGGAGAATGAAGAGTGGGAGAGAGAGATAAGGAGAACCGACAGTCTGTTCCCAACTGGGACACCGGTCTCGTGTCTTACGGTCCGGCCGCTGCTGCTTGTCTCTGCTGGGTCTCTGTTCTGAGTCCTCTGAGTTTCTCCCCGTCTCTTGTGCTTCCCATCTGCTGGCCTGTGTCTCTCTCTCTTATGGGCCTCCATACGCCCACGCCAGTGTGTCATTTCCGGTTTCCACATCCTGTTTTTGGACACCCACGCATTTCCTAAGGTGACCGGGTCACTTCCACTTCCGCACAGGTGTTGGCCTGGAAATGACCTCTGTGACTTACCTTGATTATGTCCTTAGTTATTTCCTGCATAGCTCTTACCGTACTAGCCCTTTCTATTCTTTAGCTCTTTTCTAGTAGCCCTTTTGTAAACAGCTCCTTTGTGGCTAGCTCTTTCAGGGTTTAACCGTTGTTTTCATCACAAACTTTCCAAGCCTTCCCCAGGCCTTGGCTGGGTGGTTCGTTGCTAAGTGAGTTCTAAAGTGAAAACAAAGGAACAGACAAGACTGTGGAGAGATTAGTACAGCCTCATAACGGGGGAAAATATTGGCAAGAGGAGTTGTGAGTTCAATCCCTAGGAAGGACCCTGGAGAAAACAAGGTATGAGAATAACAAAGCCTTCAGAGCAAAATAAAGGAATCTATTCGAAATATCTTATAAACTATAAGGTTAACGGATACGGTTGATAAACTATGAGGTAATGGCCGCGGAAGGCCGGAGAGTACACCGGCTGAAATGTGATTATTATTCTTTTAATCTTCCGTTTGTACTCTAGGTGCCGTGGCGAGGTGGAGATGCTGATTGCGTTATTTCGTCCGTTTGTTTATTTTTTTGTTTGTTTATTATAATCCACTTCCGGCTTGCCAGGCCCGTCGAAGCTTCACAAGAGTCCTGTTAACCATAACATCTTTTTTTCCAGGAATACATTTCCTACTCTGAAAGTTGCAAGCCTCTCACGACGCTGCATCAGGGGCTGGACTTTTCCGGTTGGAATTCAGATTTTTCAGTCTCCTAGACTGGTTGTTAACCAAGGCTGAAAAATTCAGTCTGCCCTGCTATTTGACTTTGGATTTGGGAGGAGGAGGGTGGAATAGACGGATTCATGCTTTTGCCAAGGTCATTAGTGCCAAGTGAACCGGAACTGCCCCAGCCGGAGTTTGAACTCTGTTCACCGATTCCGTTTTTTACGTGCTGCTAACCGTTGGGTCACGAGCACTCCTAACGCTGTGATCAAAACAACAAAGAGACGGTGATCAAGCGTTGAAACGCTCATTGAATGATTCCTCATCTCAATATTTTAGGCAGAAATGTTCGTTTTCTAGGTGTAATTTATGGAGGAATCTCGCAGTTCTTCAGCGTTTCATAATGGTATTTCATTTCACATCCATATTACTCACCAGCAAGCACATACGAATGTTATGAAGAAAAACAAGACTGGTCGCTGCAGGGTCAAACTCCACTCCAACTTCTATTCCGACTGAAGATGATTACTGAAACTTTTGTATTGTATATATATATTAAATATGACAAATTTTCCATAATATCTAAGACATAGCTCAGTTAGTAAGACACCGGCATAGCAATCACTAGGCCGTGAGTTCAAATCACGGTAGGAGAACGGGGATTTTACATATCAGTTTACACCCCTAATTTTGGTGAGGATTGTTCTTGTTATTCATGTTACGGTAGGTAAGTAAAGTCAACTCCTGACTTTGTCCTGGAGTTTGACACTTGTCCATGGCATTTGACCCTCCAGGACAAAGCCAGGAGTTGACTTTACTTTCCTACCGTAACAAGAACAGTCCTCACCAGAATTAGGGGTGTAAACTGAAATAGAAAAGTCATTCTTAAAATACATGATTTTATTATTCATTGATTTATTCGAACTAATGTCCCCATCTTCGTTGTTATCGTCACAGCCTTTCGTCCGCTGTAACCTCCGGCCTTCTTCAGGTGTCTGTCGTACTTGGTACCCTTCTGGGAATTTTCGTTGTCCATGCCCGGCAGGGGTGGGGGCATATCTCGTATCTAGTTAATCCGCCCTTGCGATGTCGCTTGTCTGCCTCTTCCACTGAACCATGATTTTTCGGCACTACATGACTCGTGACCGCCAAGCAGGTTACTAGATAGATTAACCAACGTCGATATCCACTCACCCATTCGTCCCGAATTTTCTTATTAGGAATGGTTGCGTTGGCCTGCTTGATGGGTTGCGTAAATCCCACTGACGCCTGTGGTTGGTGTTCGAGCCCAAGGAAAACCCAAGAATTTGAATGCTGATTTTCAAGGCAGGCAGATCCGTCCAACTTCAAGGGATTGGTTTAACCCAATCTCCCCCCTTCCTATGCCCTCCATTTGACCTTATACTTATACTTATATAAGTTAAGCATGGTAAATATAGATGACTTTTGTATAGAATGTGTGCTACTTCAGGTAACATTTCACATTATTACTTCATAGAACAGGGCTTCAGAAACCTTTTTCATTCGCGACCCCTTTTGACGAGACACATTTCTTCGTGAACCGTCACTAATTGTTATAAAAGCAATAGGTACTAAGACTACATATTAGTAATCTAACAGTAACTAAACATAGAAACAAATGAAGACCAACAATTGGCAAAAACTGCAACGTATTTATAATCTAAAATACGTTTTACGGTTTTTATTACAAAAAAGAAACTTTAAAAAATTAAATTACTAGAACGTAGCAAAAGCAAAATTAATATTTTAAAAGTTAGTGAAGAGCACCGAGCAATTTCACAGTAAGCACCAGAAGGGGTTAGTCCGGGGGTCAGCAGGGCCTACCCAGAACCCCGCCCCCTTGAAATCTTCCTTTTAAGCCCAACAGATACAAATTGTCAACACACACTGGGGAAATTCTCTTTCTAACGATGTATATACGTCTATACCTCCATCGAGATTTAAATCCGTAATCCATAGACTTTGGCCTATAAAGTATACTTGAAATTTCCTTGTAAAATACTGAAATACATAGATTAATTATCTATAAAATAAAGTACATTTTTGAATTCCTCATGTCTGAAAACCATGATTTAGCTCTTTAAAGTACTCAGATATGTTAATTGGGGTACGAGGTATGAAATTCTGGATTCATTTGGCGTGTGCTGGCGGCCATTTTGTTTTATGCAAGTTCTTCCCAATTGTTTTCTTGGGAACATCTTTTTTCTGAAAGAGGACATCCTAAGGAATATTTTGTTACCCTAAATGTAGGATCCTGGGGGTGCAGGGTAGGCGCTGATGGTCCCCGGACTAATTAGATTTTTGTATAGAGACAAAAAAACACACTTTAGTTACATAATAATTCTTTGAAAAAGATTTTCAAATATTTCTCAATAATCTTTACGAAACCCCCATGGAGAGGTCCCGACTGCTACTTTTGGGAAGCCCTGTTATAAAACCATTCCTGCCCCAAATGGCGCAGTTAGAAAATCAAAATATGTGGAAAACTATCGCGTTAATCTATCCAGCTACAAGTTTCCCCCGCTATTCAAAAAGTAGAGTGTTCCTATGAAAAAATGAAATGGCGCAAATCGAAGAAGCAATTACCATTAATTCACATGGGAAATATTTTTGAGCTTTCCCAGATCCAAAAATGGTGATGGTATGTTAGGGTGAGTTGTCGGAGGTTGGGATGACGGAAGGGTGGGGTGTAGGAGAGAGAGAGAGAGAGAGGAGGGTGCTCGCTGCAAAACAAATGAACGCCATTTTCGCTTTTGGCCTTTTTTTCGCGTAAAAGTGAGAGAAAAAATAGCGTAAAGCGAACTTTCGAAAAGCGGGGGATACCTGTACAGGGAGTCCCCGGGTTACGAACAAGTTCCGTTCCTAGGTCTGTTCGTAAGTAGGAACAGTTACGTATGGTGCATATCTAGTGTTAGTTAGTCAAATGTTTGTCTCAGTGTATAGTGTTTTCTATTCATAAAAACAATTAAAGAAGCAATAATAATAGTAATAATATTTGGCTGAGATACAAAAGATCGTGCTAATGGGCACTGCTCACATACTCAGAAAAACTCTCTCAATCGAATATCCCCCTCCCTAAGCCTTATAGCCAACGTATGTGTCCCTATGTGAAACTCTCTCTGTCTTTCTTTACATGAACTTTGTATTTGTTTAAATGTCTTTTTCCCCCGTTCTCTTTTATAGTGTATCAATTATATGTGCGTATTTGTGCCCAGTGGGTAGAAAGCTATCCTTGATATATATGAATGATATTAAGAACAAAAAAAATGCTCAATAACTTCATTTGCCTTACGTCTCAGGTGAAAGACTTGGTAAATGATTGTATGAAACCGCAAATCTAGGAAATAAATAAATAAATAATAATAATATTACGTACAAGTACATCTATTAACAGATTATATATTATTTAACAGATTTTAAATTTTTACCACTGAAGACGCGCAATGTTTTGATTACGAACCGCTGTGTGTAACTTAATTAAAAGAAATTACGCTATGGCAGTTCGTTCGTAAGTACGAGTTGTTCGTACGTAACTCGGACATTCGTAACTCGGGGACACCCTGTATTTATCTGCATTTGTGAAAAATATTGAATTATTTTGTTTATTTTGTTATTGTTGACAGCATCCGTGCCCAGGGTTCGGCCGCTTTGGACCTGTGCGGTGTGGCCTGCGGGGAGGCAGACGCTTACGTTGAGTATGGAATCCACGTTTGGGACATTGCAGCCGGGATCTTGATCGTTAGTGAAGCCGGAGGTTCTATTATGGATCCAGACACAGGTCAGTGGAGACACGTAAACACGAACGCAGATAAACGCACATAGATATTAACAGACTCAATCACGAGCACAGGGTTGCCAGATCTGAATTACTGAATGTAGTGACTTTTTAGCTTCATCTTAAATTTTATCAGTTGCTTTTTATCGCAACTTTTTACTCAGACCGATTACCCTCCGGCAGTGAGAAAAAAAAGCCTCGGTTGGGACTCGAACCCACATCCCCTAGCCAGGTGAAGCACCGTTTACACCGGTCTGCTTTACCAATTAAGCCACCGAGACTTCAACCGGTAGCAGAGGCTCGAAACAACACCTTTAAACCCACCCTTCTTTCCGATCGTTTGTTTACATTCTGGTAGTTACAGTATTTTAACATGTTTCCCCGTTTATGTTTTTGTTAGATGAAGTCATAATGATTTATAATACTTCGTCTGACAAAAATATAAACTGAGAAATATATCATTGCATGTATTTAATAAAAAATGTGGTAACTTGACAATAATTGCTGCATGAAGCATAATTATGGCTGTGCAGTTCCTCCGCGTCTTCACAGTTGGGGATGATCAAGTTCTTCTTCCTGAACATCCAATCAGGGATTAATATGGGTGATTTAAAAAGGAGTTATTTGATAAATTAGAAATTGCTACTTTACCACAACTAGTACTACTAAATATCAGTTTTCTCAGCCGTATCATGTTGGATTGATATGAAACTTGCTAGGAAAAGACAATGTGGAGACTCAGAATAATTTGTTAATATCTTGTGAAGATGTTAGCCTGTTAGAGTGTGTGTGTGTGTGTAAGAGAATATTAAGGTTTGGTGTGTTGTTAATATTATGTGAAGATGTCAGTTTGTTTGTGTATGAGAATAATTGGGTATAGCCTGTTTATGTATATGTGTGTTTGTGTGTATGGGGATCTTTGTTGCAGGAAAGAGTCTGTGTGTGTGTGGGGGGGAAGGTCGTGATAGCCTTTTTGGGTATGGAATGTATGTATGCATCGTTCCCCGCTTCTACCCTCACCATGGGTGTTGCGGGGTTAGGTACACACGGGAAATTGTTAGTAAGACCCACTTCCAGCTTTCCAGGCCCGTCGAAGATTCGTTCTCCTTACGGACCCTGGTATTCCCCAATGGTCACACATCTAGTACTGACTAAACTCTACGTTACTTAATTTCGGTGATCTTATGGGAACCTTTATGTATCCAACATGATTTGGCCGTAAGCCATTAACCCGAGGTTCCTCAGTCCTAATCCTGAGTGCTTAGCGGAAAGTCTTTGGTATGACTAGACGGTGGATTGAACCACGACCTACCGAACTGAATGTTTTGTAATTGCTTGTATTTTTATTTTACGATGCAGTCAACATTAGGAATTAAGACTTTGCACATCCCTGTTTAGCTTTCGACATCAAAATTCACCCCCCTCTTAATCGATCGACTAAAGATTATGGTTGCACTACGTCCATATTATCCCGGACATTTCAGGTAGAGTTCTTAAAAATACGGAATTTCAGCTTCTAAAGCATGAGAGAGAGAGAGAGGAGGGGGCTGTTTGCTGTTGTCATCGTGGCTGTTTTAGAGCTAGCTTGTAGTGCCATGTACTGCTTTTTCTTGTTCTTCAGTCACACCCATTACTTTTTATCACATTACTATTACAGCCATAAATGAAATGTTGAAAGATTACTATTTTTTTCATATGGCTTTTCTGCATTGTAGCATTTGTTTTCCTTGCGTCGCATATAAGGAATGTTAGCAATTTTCAACCAGAATCTAACGACAATCGCTATGTTATTTACATATGTTGACAACTATGACGATGATCAGGACGTTCACTTTCTTGAATGAGGGTAAACGGGAACGTTCTCCTTCTTGAATGAGGATAACCGGGAACGTTCACTTTCTTGAATGAGGGTGACCGGGAACGTCCACTTTCTTGAATGAGGGTGACCGGGAACGTCCTCATTTTTAATGAGGGTGACCGGGAATGTCCACTTTCTTGAATGAGGGTGACCGGAACGTCCACTTTCTTGAATGAGGGTGACCGGGAATGTCTTCATTTTTAAGGAGGGTGACCGGGAATGTCCACTTTCTTGAATGAGGGTGACCGGGAACATCCACTTTCTTGAATGATGGTGACCGGGAACGTCCACTTTCTTGAATGAGGGTGACCGGGAATGTCCACTTTCTTGAATGAGGGTGACCGGGAACGTCCACTTTTTAGAACCCAATAACCGGCTTGTCCGATTAACCGACCAAGCCAAATAGTTTCTATGAAAAGATATTTACAGAAAACTCTTGTTCGAAGCAATCAGCAATGCAAGGGAGGTAAGTTTGTCAGCCCAAACATAACGGTTATTTCACACACTTAACATTAGTTACGAGCTAAAATAATTGAAAGATAGTTGTTTTGGGAACTAAAACATATTTAATTCTGTCAGATTTTATTAAAAAAATGTTAATTCGAGAGCACTGCTGCTTGGTCCAAATAAACGGCGCATTGGTCATAATAAACGAAGCAAATTAGCGATAATTACATACGTTTGAATGTGACTGGTCTCAATAACCGATGGTCCTATTAAGCGGCCTCTGTATATGCCCCCC